>MKEJ01086646.1:0-18137 GCA_001753735.1 Embelia ribes | reverse complement strand
AGTAGTGAGAATTATTTAAAATGTGAAATCACTGAATATTTTATAATAGAAAGTGTTTAATAGTTTTTGGACATATAATAAAATGCAACCAAAAACAACACATTTTATCATATTTTTACCATATCCAAATTATTTTTTAAACTATTTATAATATATATATTATAACAAATACTACAATAACACCCACTTACTTTATAATAAACTAGTAATCGGGCACACACGTTGAATGTGCAATTCGCTCAAAACAAAAAATCTCTGAGATGTCAATTACTTATATGATACAATATTATTGAACCATGAAATTGATAAATGTTTATTTCGTAATTTTGAGAAGAATCACTCAAAGACAATTGAAGAAAAGGAAAGAGCAAGAAGAGAATAAATAAATATGATTGTTGTAAGCCGGACAGCGGAAAAAAATTGTAAGTGGAGACAGTAAGAATGAATAAGTTTATAATTTTGCTATTAAATTATTTTTAAAAGTATAAAATACTTATCCGTGTGTGTATATATATATATATATATATATATATATGAAAAAGGTATTTTAGGCCTAACAAATTTAATGCAACTTCACGTACGAGCGCTTTTATTAATAAAGGTTTTGCAAAAGCAATTTTAAAATAGGAATATTTAAAAGTAGAAACATTACAAATAAACTTTATCCGTGACCCCAACAGCCAACAACCCACACGACCCGGCTACACTCCGAATATTAACTCATTCCACGTGGCCATTTTCTACTTTTAATTTCTCTAATCTAATAAAATAAAGTATCTATATATTCCATACATATAAGATCAGCTTATACATAATAGCCTTTACGCCCTTCCAAATTCCTCTCTCTCTCTCTCTCTCTCTCTCTCTCTCTCTCTGAAATATGGGCAGATGCAATTTGATTTCAATGCTAGTATGGCTCCTTGTTATTCAACCTTGGACTGCAGCTCCCAATTTTCTAGCTCCTTTTCTCTCCCCCATTACAGGTCTGTTCTTTTTCTGTTAACTTTTTTTTTTCCTTTTATCTTTTTTTTAATTAATAATTTTTTATATTTCATCTGTCCTATTTTAATTATCTGATTTTTTTTCGTAAAAATTAAAAAATATCAATTAATATTGCTGAAATTCAAAATATATGTACCCTATTTCCTAATATATTTCTAATTAATGTTACTGATTTTGTATAATTCATGATTGATGGAATAATTAAATAAATATAATAAATAAAAATATTTTAATAATATAAATTTTCAATTACTTTTATTAAATAAAAATTGAAGTATATATTGGGTCGGATTAAAAACAAATACAAACCGTTAAAATGGAACTGATGGAGTAACTTGGATTTGTTGATGTGGAGATTTGTATTTTTTACAAGTCATAATCTTATTTTTTCCTACTACTATTCATATTGGTGATTGTTTAATAGGTGAGCGATTGGTAAAGTTTAGTCAATTGATTCGAGTTCAATTTTTTTTATTATTATAGGGGAATATAGTGATTTTGATCATAATTGGGATCATTAACATACTGAGGAATCAGAAAATAGGGGGCCTTGAAAGTTGATATGTTAGGAAATTTATTCGGGTCTAAAATTACTTATAAAATTTTTTATCATTGAAATATAAAATATCCGTGTTTTAAAATTATGGGCCAAAAAGACAAATTATGGGCTATATGGAGCCCCTGTAGCTAATTTTTATTTTCAGGGTTATTTGTTTTTATTGAAAAGCCACTATTTTTTTGATACTTTATTTATAACCCCGCAAAGTAAAAGATGATAAATATCGGAAAATCAGTTTTCACTATTTTAGTACAAACACCCGTTACAATATAACAAGTAATAGAGAAAACTACGGATGCCTCGAAAATAATTTACAAAATTAAATTTTTATCTTACCTAGCGGTATTCCCGAGTAGGAACATGTGTACCAAAATTCGTCACAAAAATATCTGAGATTTTTCTAATTAACGTTAGTTGGTGACGTGTCATTCTTTGCAACTTGCAAGGATTTTTTATTTTAAGTTCTACCGGGGAAGAGGAGGTCCGCCCGGCAGAGTGCGCGTGCGTATGCTCGATTTTGATCGAGGTTGACTACGTGGGTTCTGTATAAAATTTAAATTTAAAAAATAAGTTTATAATCTCAGTCGCTGATTTAAAAACGAGCTGACGTGATATGGTAGGACATATTCTGCAAAACACTTTCAACAAGTCTTGGAAATATTACACCACTGGTCCCCACTTTACTAAGTGATATCCATAGTTTTGATTGCAACAAATTAGTTCCTGAAACGTTAAAATAACTACCAATTTTCTTGTTGTGGAATTTTTAATTGAATAATAGTATCGCTTTCACCTATTCACTGCAAATTGGTCCTTTTCTCCAAATACTGTGTTATTATTTTTATCAATGGGGCATGAGGGTGAGAGATTATTTTTTTTTAAAATGGAATAAATTGTGACTTAAAAACTGCAGTGACCAAATGGAAGCTCAGTTAATACCGCTGGGCCATTATGCTTTTACTCAACATTTAGGGTTAATTTCAGTACATAGAAAAAAAAAAATCAGTAATATTTTTGCTAGTTTCAACAAAAATTCTATTTGGTTCTCATAGTTTCAACCGCAAGAACAAAAGTTCCTTAGTTTTAAAAACATATGACATAGTTGGTACTTTTCATGGACATTAAGCTATCTAAATCATGAATATCATGTTAATTGACCCAGGCATGGTTTACTTTGGAGTAAATTAGTCTTATTAAAATAAACTTATGCTGTTATCATCTAATACTTTGATCACCTCAGGACCTTTTTAATATTAGAAAACTAATATGAATGGGACCAAACTTGTCTCTATTTTATAATTTGGGTACTAAATTCATCTTTTCATGGCACAAACTATGGGGATTGGTGCCCGAGGAATGATATAGGCTCATATAATAGTATTCCCTCTGCCCAAAAAAATACAGGCTAACTTTGTTTTTTCGTTCGTCCCAAATTATAGGTGACTTTCATTTTTTAAAATTAATTTTTGCTAACTTAATTTTGCAGATGAGATTTGCAAAAAAGTAGAATGTGGAAAGGGGAGTTGCAAGCCATCTGGGAATACAACATTCTTGTATGATTGTGAATGTGATCCTGGCTGGAAACAAGCTGGTCTCAGCTTTCTCCCTTGTGTCATTCCTAATTGTGAGTGTTTTTTTTTTTTTTTTATCTATCTACCTCTTATCTTTGCTTCCTAGATTTTGTTTTCAAAAAACTAATCTTATAATGGATATAATTAAATTTTGCCCCCCTGTTCGAAATTTTGAATCCGCCCCTAAGTCTACGTCTCGATTATTTTACAAAATCGTAACAATTTTTTAAATACAAGATTATTGAAGTCAAGCACAGACTATAAATGCAAATCACCTTACCTGTGACTACTGAGTTTGGTTTCGTTCACACAAACTAGTCAAAATTCAACATCGGCTTGAAAAGAAAATAACTAGTTTAAGTGAAGTCCTAAACATGCGGATGGTATATATAAATTATTACATAGTTGATTGATTGATTGGTTTTCTTGACAAAAGCAAAGTAGCTATCTATCTATCTTTCTTTTTCAAGATATTAATTAATTTTTGACTAAATTGTTGATGAGTGATTAAAGTTGTAATAACTATGTTGAAATTTCTTTTTTTTTTTTTCAGGCTCCATCGACTACTCTTGTGCGGCAGCTTCCCCGCCCTTTCAGGACAAAGATAGCAAACCAAAATCAATTTTCGAACGTAATTACCAAAATATATACTCTCGTCACTTTTTACGGCCGCTAATATTGTCTTGGTAATAACTTCAATATATGTAATTAGATATTGGTTTATTTTTTAGCATGCCACTGGATGGATTGCGGGGGTGGCGCGTGCAACAAGACATCTAGTTTCACGTATAAATGCGAATGTAGACCGAATTACTACAATCTTCTCAACGTCTCCACGTTTCCTTGCTACCGAGAATGTAAGTTTAACGAGCCTCTACAAGTTTAAATTGAATGTGGCGTCCGATGACAGTACTAAACAAGCACTTAATTCACTCTTGATGATCGATGATGCGTTTGTTTTTTGAATTAAGGTACGCTTGGGACGGATTGTTATAACCTCGGGATTTCGCTGGGCAACAAATCAACTAATTCTCCACCTAGTATGGCTGATAATACAAATCAAGGTCAGTATATCGAATTATTCTTTTTTATTTGATTTTCCCCCCCTCTATTGATTGGGAAAATATTATTTCACTAGTTTTGCATTTTATAAAGCTAAAACCGAACTTTGTTATAATAACTGAATGTTGATTCTGAAAACGGAAATATTTTGGATTCATAAATTAATTTCTCTTTGCGACATCGAAATAACATCAAGCAAACTGAGTATCAAAAGCTGCAACAATTCAATTCCAAAAAACTTCTGACAATGAGAATGGAAACGGGAAAACTTGACGGTCATCTGATTACACAATTTTACTAATCGAATTCTTTCGTTTTAATTCAAATTTACAGCAGGGTCGATGCGACTAGGTAAAATCGGCTGGTTGGTTACGATGACAATGATCTCCGTTCTTTTTTGGCTGAAATAGGAATATTACGAGGTAGAATCACGGTTTTTCTCTTCAGAATTTGCACTTGATGTAGATAAATGTTGGATTTCAACTTTGAAATTATTAATTCCTGGTGCATAGTTTTTAGAACTGGGTATAAAAATCTTGTGATATAAATAATGATATTAGTTACGACTTGCATTTGAACATTGAGGAGAACATAGTACTATGATTTTCCGATCAGCCGACGATAGCTTACTCATGCCAGTTGATTGCGGATTTTATACTCGCGGTCAACTATGATATAATCAGGCAGTCGATTGACAATGTTCTTTTAGTGTTGGTTGGTGTGTTGCATATATCACATTGTATATTCATAAATTACTAATTGCTCGTTAAATTTTGAAGTATATATAATAAACAAACAAACTTATTTTTGCAACTGGTAGACTAGAGAATTTAAGTGACGGATATAGAAGATTGTAACTCATATTGTTTGACAAATGAATTGAAGGAGTACCCTATTTATACAGTAAGAGTTGATTTTATGACTTGTGACAATAAAAAAATTTATTTAAAAAGGGAGGTAGCTTTTTCTAATCCTTTTATATAGTATTTAAAAAGTCATTTTTTGCATTTGAATCGTTTCTTTTCCTAAATTAGTTTTTTTTTTTTTTATTTTCCATGCAAAGTTATGCTTTTAATGTGAAGTTTGGAACTTGCGTTCTTGGGTTCACATTTTCAATGTTAGTAAGCCTAGAAAACACAATACTTGTTTGGTAGCACAAAAGTATTTAGTTTTGTGTTTTATTTTTTATTTTTATATCCTTGGATTCCGGACCTGCTTATTTTTGTGTTTTTATTTTGCTTACTTAAAAGTAGAAATGTTCGTTTCGCACACCAAAACATGTAAACTTATTTATATTTTTGAGATATAAAAATATATTTGTGTGAAAGTAAATTTTTTTGATATTTTTCATGAAAAAATATATTTTTCTTACAATTTACACTATTACTAATTAATTTTCATTACTCCCAATACAAAAAATTATACTTTTTTCAATTTCTACTAAAAACACCTTTCATATCTATAAGTTTTACTTAAAAACAAAATTTTCACCCTCAATAAGAAAAAAAGTATGCAACTTAACACAACAAATATTTGGTTCCATCTTTTTTTAATTCCTTCAGTGGTCGTTTTAAAACATCTAAATTGGGCCAATTAATTTTTAATGGGCTCACGAGTTTCTATCAATTTTAACTAGCCCAATATTAGGATCTTTAGTTACACCTCAAATTACTTAATTCCATTCTTTTTCCATCTAAGAAAGAAAAAGATAAAAAGTGTAAGCTTGCAATTCTGTACGGAAAATATACAAAGATCTGTGTAATTACATAACACTATCAATTCTTAATTGATAAAATTATTTTGTAAATGGAAATGCTCTTTCAGTGATAGTGGGCCTTCCGGGCCGAAAAAATAAGTTACTTGACCCATAACACTATTAATGTGATTTCACGGACAAAAATGGCCTCTCTGCTTGGCTAATAATTTGTTTAGTGAGATTTAGTATCCTTCGTAAATTTTCTAGTGTAAAATTTTAATTTTAATATGAAACATTCTTTTTATGAAATTTCAACAGACCACATAAATTTCATGCCTATATAATTTGGTTCCGTTTTTGCTTGTAAAATGTTAATATGAAAAAGTATGTCAGTTTACAAATTCCTATAGGACGCGGATGATACAATTTCCCGAACGACTAAAATTACATCTCAACTTATTAGAAGACTTTTTTATTTTTAATGTTATTATTTTTTTTTAATTTCAAAGTTGTATTATATTTGGTCGTTCAACTTTTAATATGTTTTTTTTTTCCACCCATAGTTACCGGAAATGCTTATTTTAATGGGAAATGCGTCTTAGAAATGACTCGAAAATGCATAGGAAACTCATCGGAAATGCATAGAAATATCTCGGAAACAAATGCAGGGTAATGATTAGAAAACATTAAGAATACTAGTAAAAAAACTTATAAAAAATTTGACGAGTGCATATTGATACAAATTAAATAAAAATCAATAAAAACGTAATGAAATATAGTATTTTTAGTATTTTTATGTCAATTTTTTTTTTATGTATATTCTTTTAAATTATGAATAATATGTTTATAAAAAATATCAAATATAAGTATAAAAGTCAAAGCATAATGAATATTCATAAATTTGAAAAATATTTTTCAATATTAGATTAAAAAATCGTATACGTTTTGTCTACTTTTTCCACACGTTTTATAATTGTATCCAAGAAATTTTACAATTGTTTTCACTTTTCCCGTTTCCCTGTATTTTTGTACTGCATTTCTTGCTTCCATTTTCCGTTTTCCTCTTAAACTAGAGAATTATTGTCCATCCCCAATTTTAATTTTAAGTTCACAGTATTCGGGGTCTGGTGTGTGTATTCTCCACATACAAACCTCTAATTTAGAGATTGAGTATTAGAGATCAAATTTTAGAAGTTGAAAATAATTACAGTTATGAGAAGCCCTAACCAAAAACATACTAATTCTTTTGCTGCCAATTTCCTTCTCTATAATCATCTCGAGTAATAAAAGGAATTTTTTTTCAGACAATTTAGAAATTCCAACAACTAAGAGCAGTTACACCAAACTTTCTCATTTAATTTCAATATTTTATCTTTTTAAAAAGCCATTTCTCTCACAGATATCAACTCTTTTAGAAATGTTCCAAACAAATATTATAATTTCATAGAATAATTGCAGTAATCACAAATCATAAGAAAGAGGGGAAAGTATATTTTCATCTAATCTTAACCAATATTCTATAGTGTTTTAAGAAAAAATATTATTCATTCTAATAGAATATTTGTGAATAGTAAAACTTTTTCGACTTGGAAATTTACTGCTCCATTCCTCCAGAAATTTCTAGTAAATCTAATAAATAGAAAATGACAAATTGTAGAAATTAAATAAGAGAAATTTGAGATTTAGAAAGATTAATGTGAATATGTGTCCTCACCCAAATCCGTGGTCAGTATAGTACGGCACATTAGATAGCAACGTCTCATCGATATCAAACACCCACGCGTCGCTGCCGTCGCCGGCGACGGCCACCGTGTTGGCGAACTCCAGCGCGTACTCCGCCACGAGCGCCGAGTCGGACACGTACCGGTCCCCCGTCATGTACGCCGCCACGTAATCGCCGCACCTCGCCGGAATCTGCAGCCAGCTCCCGGCGTCGTTCGTCTCCACAGAAAATCTCCAGCTGTCGCAGTACAATTCGTCGGCGGAGTGGGGCAATCGGATGATGGATTGGGAGAGAGATTGGGTGGAGAGAGAAAGGAGGAGAGAGAGGAGTACGGCGGCGGCGGCGTTTCGGGTGGGGTCCATCGCCGGAGAGGGGGTGAAGTCTATAATGGAGATGATGATTGTGTGTATGTAAAGGGTGAGTTAGTGGTCCCCATAGTTTTATCCAAATTCTGTTTGGTCCCATAGTTTGAAAAAATATGAGGTTTGGTCCCAAGTTTTAATTAAAGTGTCGTATTTGGTTTCCTCTATAGTTTTTTTTCTCTCTCATATTAAGTACCTTGTGATGCTCAAATCAAATTCGCAAATTGATATGTAAATGTGCATTTACAAGCATAGTCCATTATGCAAATAATGTAAACTTTTGACCACACACTACCGCTGTGAAGTATAACAAGGACCAAATTTTTCTTTTTTCTTAAAACACATGTTCTAACCGTCCCTTACCAGTTAGAAAGATAATTCACCTTCTCCTTCTACATTAACTATTTAATTAAATATTTTCTATTAAGTATATTGCACTTTACCTACATCATACTCAAACCTACTTTGGCATCGGAGAGTCTGTGAGCATACCATTGCCCACACTTTTAGGTATTAGAGTGAAGCTCTAGAGATCCAACTCGGGAAACAGGAGTTCACCTCGAGCGAAGAAGGAGATCTGATCAAACGGAACTCAACAAAAAGAACCACAACCACAAAACAACATCAATCACCCTAAAAGTCAGTCCGATATTGACTCTCCAATAGTTAAGACAATAAATTTATGGAAGATGATGTATTGAGTTAACATTAAGTCACAATGGTTAAGTATTAGATAAAATATGACAAATGGCAAAATATGATGGATCCACATGAATAGGATGCCATCAAAGACTCTAAACATGATTAAATTCTAAGGAAAGTGGGTTTCTAACACCAAAATAAATAGTATATGGCTGAGAATTAATTTTTGGGGCCACATATATATAATTTAAAAATAAAAAATTTGGGGATATTTTTGTAATTGTATAGATTAGATTTTATTGTTGTGGCCAGAAATTATGCTTCTTGGTGATACTATTTTATAAGTGTGAGGAAATCTACCCAAATTCCAATTCAATTGTGTAATACCTTCTGGAAATTCAATTGGATTGGGTTTGCGGGCTGCTGGACAGACTCTGCCCATCAAATTTGGACAATTTATTTTGAAATCGATTGTTGAAATTAAATTAATTTTTTTTCTGATTAAATTTTACATCTTTTTAATCTTAACCATATATTTAAAACTAAACAAACCAGATTTGATGGCCTTCTTATTTTCAATCCAATTTCATGAAGGGAGCGTACATGCCATAGGTGCTGGGCAAATTTTGTCCGTCATATCCGGATCACTAATTTTCAAATTAATGATTGAAATTAAAATAAAAAATTCCAAAAATATTAAATTTAAAAAACTTATTTAAAATCAATAGCTAATTTAAAACACAACTCTGTCAGGCAGGCAGGCAGGTAGGCAGCCGCTGCGGTCCAATTTCATTATTTGTGGATGCATGGAATAGTCATCACTCCTCTTCTCTTCCTGTGCCTTGTTGTCGGCAAGTGAATGATCCATCCCTCCGCGCGCGGGCCCTGTCTCCCTGCCAAACAAACCTTGTGCAAACCCCACCATCAATCCTCTAACAAAACTCAACTAATATATCCAATCATCATCCCTAATCGATTTCACCAATGGAAGAGTCTCAATCGATCTGCAAAGAGATCAATCCACCATCAATTGCGTTGAATTGGGACTATTTAGGGTGTGATCTGACAGAGTTCATCCTCTCTCTCCTCCCCATCCGCTCCATCATCCGCTCCGCAGCTGTATGCAAGCAGTGGCACTCCATCGTCGCCGGCCCCTCCTTCGCCGCCCGCATCTCCGCCGCTAAGAAACCTTGGTTCGGTTCCGAAATCCCCTATTTATTGTAATTTCTGCCTTATTGTTTTGTTAGTTAGGAAACAATTAGAGCGTTCATATCAGCCTTTACTGGTGCACGATTTCTTATAAATGAGAAATAAAATGAGAGAAATCTTGTATTTGGAAAGACTGCTGTGAATGTTCAGGCTTTCTCTTTCTCAAATGAGAAATAGAAAGCATAAATATCAATAATCCAGTCTTTCTATTCCAGAAATTTTCTTGAAATTGCTACAGCGACTTTCTCTGGCGAAAACGTCACTACCCACACTTTCTCTGTTAAAAAATAATCATTTGCCTGCCAAAATAAAAAAATTTACCAACATATTAGAAGTATTTTTTTCAGAAATTTGTGTGTTTATATATTGATAACGTAAATCATTTAGAAAGTTTATATTGAAATGAGAAATAATGGTATGCATGCTCTTAGTTTAAGGGCGCATTGTAGCAAACCCGATAATATTGTAAGGGAATAATTAGTGTTTGGATACATTGGTGTGGGAGTTCCCGTGATTTAATCTCTAAAATTTAGGATAGGGACTCAATTAGGATCCTTGGTGCTAATGCAAAATGAATTTAATAGGTAGGAGTTCAGTTATTTTGCTTAGGTACACATCGATTTGGAATTTTATTTTCAAAACAGCTATGTTTGTAATGTTATTAAGCTTAAAGAGATGGGATTTAATGGGAGTTTTAGCAGCCAATCCACTAGATTTGGAACAGAGTTGATTTTTTCCTTGAGTTCCAGCAAATTCGAGCGGGTTCCACTTTTGGAATCATCTCAGTCCAAATGCACTTAAATCCCATGAATTCCCACACAGTTATAAATCCTTCAAAATCATTTGGAATTTCGTTCTCATTTTTTATATTGGGAGAAATTATACAAGTTCTAGTGGTTAGACAATGGATTCATTACCATTTATGTTAGGCTATACAATTCAGACATGGTTGATTTAAGTATAAAATTGCATTTCTATATTGGGATTAAGGATTGGTATGTTGTCCTTGAATTTAAGGAGACTAATATTTTATGTTACCAATGAATCTGTGGAGTGATTAGATATGCTTGCAAGATGAGATTTCAATTTATGATTGTACACTAGTCATTTCAAATCCAAAGATCAAACTCTTGGTGCAATACTGTGATGCGGGTATGAATTTCTAATCATGGTACTCAACAACTAACTGCCTACAAAGTACACTGTTATCCAAGAATTCTTGCAGATCAGTTGTCCATACGATGTTGTAGAGACAAACTCTTTTGTTTTCTTTTCCTTTCTTTACACAAATTCTGACCTAGAGATGATCTGCCCAATACTAATTTGTACAGCTGCTAACTCAATTTAACTGGTAATAAACTATTGGCTAATGATAGTGACTGCTAACATTTGTCTTAACCCGACTGCTGACTAATATTACTATTCTTCCATATGGCTTCCTCTGGTGTATCATACAAACAAATTAATTTCAAATCCTCAAGTATCCAATGGAACCTATGTATGAATAACCTTTGCATTCAACAGGTTCTTTCTCTGTGGCCAAAATAACATCATCTCGAGGAACAACCAGACATTCGCTTATGATCCCGAAGCTGATGAATGGATCAACCTCCCCCCTACTCTCTTTCCGTGGCCATCGTCACAGGAGTCGTCATTTGCTGGCTCTGGTGGCTTCTTCTTCTCCACTGCTGCAGCCAGATTCTCATATTCGCCAATCCTCAAAGCCGCCTGGCGGCAGACCCCACCACTGAGATACTCGCGGTGCAGCCCTCTTGTCGGAGTTTCAAACGAGGGAGTCTATAAGTTCATCGTTGTTGGTGGTGTTAGGTTTATTGGTGGATTAGTCGATATAGAGGATATATTAGCTGTTGAAATCTATGATCCAGCTTTAAATTCGTGGAAGCTTTGCCCTCCTTTGCCAGCGGATTTTCGATCCCTGAACACTTCTCAGTGGCTCTCTTCAGCTTTGTTCAAAGGGAAATTGTACGTGTTTGGCATATATTCATCCTTTGTTTCATCATTTGATTTAAACAAACACTTTTGGAGCGACGTCAAAACACTGAGGCCTCCTGGACTGTTGTTCTCGTTCCTAATTTCTTGCCATGATCAGCTTGTATTGGCTGGATTATGTAATGCCCCTAGAGGCCCATCTTTCACTTTGTGGGGAGTTGATGAGAAAACAATGGAGTTCAGTGAGATTGCAATCATGCCTCAAGAGTTACTTTCCTCTATGTTCGATGGTGAAGAGGACGATAAGTTTGCTAGTTTGAAATGCGTTGGATTGGGTAGTGTAATTTATGTGTTCAATGAGGACCATTACCGGAATTATCCGGCTTGTGTTTGTGAAATTAGCAGTGGAAAGAGCAGCTGGAGGATGGTTCCAAATATTGCTATATCTTCAAATAGGTTTCACAAGGTTATCAGCTTCTGTTCAAGCGTTTTACTTTGCAACAATATTCAAGGTGAAGGGGAAGAATATGTTCTCGAGCAGGATATGAATTGACTAGCCAACTTCTAGATTTGGTAAGGCTGATCTCTAGTTTTTCGTTTGATTTCCATACTTAGATTTGCTTCTAATTTGTTACTCTATAGCAAGTTAGATGTGAACTTATCACAGTTGCGATGTGCTCTATTTTATGTTGTAATCTTGTTGAATTTAGCATGTTGTAAATGATTCCCTATGCATTTAGAATACTTCCTGAGGTTAGCAACTCTCCCTGATTTAGCATTTCTTTGATCTTTCATGCTGGTAAAACTACAAGTCTTTGTTATGTAGTGTGTGAATTCACTGGATTTAGGGTTTGGTCATTTCGATTTTGAGTGTAGCATGTAGCACTTCAAACTGTGTCTTTCTTACTTACCAATTTCCTTTTTGCTTTACCTGCAAATAAATCTAAGTTTCTTTAACAACAATTGATAAACTTTATGACTTTCTATTTCTTTTCAATATTATGAGCTATTTATTCAAGTAATAATTATTACATCTTAGTAACGGAGATCTCTTAAATACTAAGGACAAGGGGATAAGGTAGCATTGATCTGTATGTATTGAATTGCACCTATTGAAATGTATTCAATATCCATGGCATTATATCTATCGTCTGACATCCTATTGAAATTATGGGTGTCAATGCTATGTTCTAGTTGGTTTTGGTTGCAACACCCACTTCGTTAATTCTTTTGTGGCTTTCCCTAGTTTCTTTGGCTTCTTCATGTGTTATCTCTTCTTATTTTGTATGCAAGTGTTCTGACTTGGAGATATGTGTCCCATGCTGTTCATGTCACAGGCTTCTGAGAAGTTAATTATATAATTGACCTTTTCTGGATTGGCAATTGTTGTATATTAGGGAATTAACGATCAAAGGTGCTTCACACCTAAGACCCGAATGCACCACTCTCTTTAAATTTCTTGTGAAACTTGGGTATTTGTATATGTTCAAATGAGTTGCCGGTCATAATGTTCTTTATATTATCACCTAATTGGTTTGAAGTTATTTTGAATATTGACCAGTTTATCTCTCTTAATGTCTCTATTGTTAGTGGTGGATTGAGGGATGAGATGGGCGTTGATGAAACATATTAAGTTGATGATGAGAGACCAACATGACATGGGTGTAGGCAACAGAATAAGCAGCGGCATTGGAGGTATCTTGGGGTTATTTTCCACCTTATATTTGGGTGGTGCACTCGGCTGTCCACACACACATACATATATAAAAACATTGTTTAGCCTACTAAGAAGCTGACGAGGAGGGCAAGATGGTACCAACATTAGGGAAGGGGTGTTGGGGAAGGCAATGTGACAGTGCATGACTCAGAATGATGAATTAATTCGTAGAAGGTGGATCTGAAAACGCACTTCCTCACCGTGTGGATTTGCAGGTGGTGCATTGTGAAGATAGGATATGATTTTTTGTAGTGATTTGTGATGACAATGTAGAGGGATTGTGGTGGTGGTAGTGCTTGGCTATAGAGGGTGTTGGGGTAGTTGGAATGGAATATCAGGAGGAAGAAGGGGTTGAAAGTAGATTAGACGAACAGATAACAAGAAATAAGAAATTAAAACGGATTTAAAAGTTGGAAATTGATTATTATTTTCTCACGTAATATTTATTTGATATATGACGGACTTCTAGTGGGGTGCGTACAGCATGTGCTCAGAATAATTAAGCAATGATTTATGATCTATGTTGAAGATTTTATTGGGTCCAATAGTTCAGGGATCTCACTAACATCTAAGAAGCACGATGTAGTGTCATGTGGTCCATAGTAAAATAGAAATTAGAAGGTAGATATATCATGTTCTAGAGACTAGAGAGTGCATATAATTACCGAATTACATGAATAAATTACTGTAATTTTGTAATGGGGAAATTGAACATCTTACACTCGTTATGGAAGTCCCAAATTGCTATGAAAACTAATGATGACGCAAAAACATTACAACTTAGTATAAAGTTTTTATGTAATTAATGAAAGAAATTGTGTCCACCGCGTGATTCGAATTTGACTTGTATCTTTAATGCTTTAGAGCATTTGCATCGGAATTCCTAAATCTCTTTATTTCTCTATTTTAGGTAACCAAAAGAGAGATAATGTTAATTTTTAACCTTGCATAAGATTATATGGTGGTTTTTAAAATGGAGAATCTCTAGTATGGTTTTTTCAAATATAAAAAACTATTATTCATTCTTTAAACATATAAAATTAATATATTTTTTCTCATGTCACATTATTTCACTATTATATTTAAAAAGTTAATATCTTCCCTCTCCACTCATTCAACTGTTATTAACTAAAAATAAAAATATAATACACGTATTTAAAGTAATTAAATAGTAATTATAAATTAAGTTTTAAATTTAATATTTAAAAATAATTATTAAGCTTAAAACTACCAAATATGCATATAAATTAAAACTGTAAGTATATAGAAAATAATTTAATATTTAAAAAAAATTATGAAAAATTATTATTTTTTAAATTTTATAATAAAGATATAATTAAATTTAAAATTTAATATTTAAACTATACATTTATTAGAAATTAAATATATATTTATATTATAAAAATTTAATGTTTAATGCTAAGGAATAATAATTCTTTATTAGATAATTCTATTTATATTTATATCATTTATATAATAAATTTTTATTGGATTTTTTATTTATATTTTTTCCCTATCTCATATCATCTATTCCCCTTTCTCTTCTTTTGCTTAAAGAGAGATTCTATTTATATTTTTTATTTATATAACGAATTAATAAATTAAATTAAAATTGCAAATATAAATTTAAAGCTAAGAAATAATAATATTTTTATTAATATATAATTGAATAATTAATATTTTGCAATTAAATGTATTGGTATGTGTGGAATTTCAAGTAAGAAATAGTTAAAGAAAAAATAATATTTTGATGTGGTAGATAATGTGATAGATAATTTAATACAGATGGTAAAGAATAGAGATTTTATAAAATAGAAATAGAGTATTTTTTTTTTCTTTAGTTTAGGAAATATGTTAAGAGAATCTGTTACAGATGCTTCAAGGGCAATGTGGTGCTGAATATTTGACAATTTAGCATGAACATGTTGATACTTGCACCTACTATCTTGATCTAGTTTATGCCAAGCCTTTTAAACACTACCACCAGTTTTGATGTTTCAAGCAAAGTGAACAAAATTCAAATTGAGATATGAGCACCTAAAATATGAATTGAATGGTGCATAATTATTGAGTGAGGGTGTGATGTCGCCAATAAGATGGCTCTTATGCCTTCGGGAACATCAGCACATTCTGGGGTGTGATGTCACCCATAAGATGGTTTTTACGCCTTCCTGAATGCCAGTCGTGCTTCTTTTGGCTACTTGTCATGGCAATCAGGATGAATAGAGCAAAGTCTAGTTGTCGTCTTCCAAAGCAAAGCATATGGAAGTTGAGAAACTAACTTTCTTCTGGCTACAGAATATGAATTCTGATGTTAGACCATTTCTCTGTCTTCATGATAATTATTTCCTCTTTTTTGGCATTTAAGTCGATCTTTTCTATTGTAATTACGTTTCAGTAAACTGAATTTAAAGATCATTTTATTATGGCCCTGTGTTGGCTTTGCTCTTTTAATACTTTTCCATCGGAAGTGAGTTTGTTCTAATGTCGTCTTGTTTGCACCTGTGTTTTATTGTGTCTAATAATCATCCCATCTGTAATATGATTATGATGAGTACATATTTTCTGTCAACAGCACTGAAATAAGTGGAATCAGACTACGGCAACACTGAAGAATATTAGCAACTTTGTGGTGCTAGTCAAAGGGCATGTAAATATCATTGGAAAGTGGTTTTTCTACACAAGTACATCCGCTGGTTATTGTATTTGATGGGATTTTCCGACTTTCAACTCTGTGTTTGTTGTTAGTTTGTTGTAAAATAATTCTCTTTGTACCCTTCAACAACTTTTATTTTCTTCCCCCAAATTGTTATGTGTACGTCTCAATTTGTTTACGTATCAACATATGACATTTACGTTGCATGAATGAATATGTTGTGTCTCTATTTGTTTACGTATCAACATAAGACATTTACGTTGCATGTTAATGAATATATTGTATGCAATTGGAATGGTAAGAAATGAGGATCTACTTTCTAGTTAACGTGCGAAAGGAACATAGTGTAGTGAGTGTTTATACTACTGAATGTCGACTATGTGCCGATGAGATGTTCTTTTTTGTTTTACTTCCATTTCTCAGCTAGAACATCATTTTGTGCATATTAATGTGTCGTCGGGTCCCTGATTCAGATCTTTAATTTGATGCATTCAATATAAGAAATGAGGATCTACTATTCTTGTTTATTATGATTCCATGATGTTTGCTACGTCAGTGCTACTTTAAAGGGTTCACGAGGAAACCGATAGACACGTAATGACAGTTTGGGGGAAGCCTGAATTATGAAATTCATCACCACTCAACAAAAAAATGGAAAAACCAAAAATTGGAGATTTTATTTATTTATTTATTCATTTATTATTATTTCTATTTATGTACAGGATTTGAAATTGCAACAAATTTGCTTATCTAGATTAATCATCCCATCTGTTTAGTAGCCATAACAATTGTTCTTCAACATAAGATAACCAAATCGACTACCAAATAAGCCATCAAATCTCATTTACAAAACCTTCTCCAATCCCGCTAACTAGCATAGATACCTATTGAACCTGTGCTTATTTGGAGATTAGATTTCCAAAAGATATCTGTGCTTTTTTGAGAACCTTCTCTAAATCTTGGGTGAAGGTTTAATCTTCTCTAAATCTTTTGAAAATGTTGGGTGAACCTTCTCTAAATCTTTGAAAATCTTTTGAATAATAAGAACCTTCACCCAACATAAGAACCTGTGCTTATTTGGAGAAGAATACGAGTGCTTTATTTGATGTGTGTTTTATAAATTGATATTTTTGGGCCAAAAAAATTAAAAAATAATAAATAAAAATTAAAAGCCGGATATTCATATTTGTATGGATGTAAAATAAAAAGAATAAGTATATATACGAACAATCGTGTATAGAATTGTATATAGATCTGCGTGGTTGGATGATATCTCTTATATTTGTTTTTTAAGTTCGATAAATGTACATGATCTAACTATAATCGGGTATGTGATTGCATGAATCATTTTACAAATTCAAGAGGTGATATGTTAAAAACAATTATGTAACAAAACTTTACAAAGATCAATATATATCAATTGAAAAACCAAATCGATTCTTTGGTTATTAGCATCAGATGTAAGGGGATAAAATGCAAATTGTCCAAATGTAACTAGCGACCGCGCACACGTTATGCATTTAGTAAAAAAATTGTAAATTTGAATGACCTAATTTCATTTGTATATGATATAATTAAACATAGTAGAATGAAAGTAGATTGACTAAAATAGTTTAATTCTAATCTAATTTAACACAAATAAGTAAATACACAAAAACATATATTAAAGGAATAAAAAAAAATGTGAAGAAGAACCTGAAACAATTAATTGCCGTAAAAAGAAGAGAGAGAAAGAAGGAAAAGGGGGCAAAGTGATGGAGAAAGTGGGAGATTGCAGTGAAGTGGGAGTCCGTACACATATTAGTTTATAGCCATTTGACAATGGTGGCGGGTAATAATTTTTGTTATATTGACAACATTTGCTTAAAAAAAAATTGCTAAAATAGATTTAAAAAACATATTTTTCTATTTTATCTATTTAGTATTAAGCAATATCATGCATTAGATTGGCTATTTGACCTAATAATTATAATTATAATTATTTCTTA
>MKEJ01086643.1:0-10594 GCA_001753735.1 Embelia ribes | reverse complement strand
TTTTTTGGTTTTTTTTTTTTTTTTTTTTTTTTTTTTTTTTTTTTTTTTTTTTTATGTTGAGAGTATTTATTTCAAGCGCTTTAGTTTAGTTACCTGGAAGGATATGTGGTTATCCTTGGGGTTGATGGGCTTTTGTTCTTCAATTATGTCATCTTCAATGGACTTATCCTCAAGCAAGTGTATGCCAATTCCATAGTTGAATAGCCTGTCATGGAATCATAGAATATAGATAGGTGGTAACATAATGTGGCTTGTTGTCCGCTTACATGAACTAGAGACAGTAGGAGAGAGCAGGAGAGAGAGAGGGAGAGAGGTTACCAAGCTCCATGGAAATTGAAGGAAGAGGGGCGTCTGATTAGACGAAAGCCGAGGACGTCTTCGTAGAAACGAACAGAAGTCCAGACTGATCTCACCAATATAGAAACATGGTTGAGAGATAGGAGAGGCAGTGGTTCATAGCTGCTGACAAAATCAGCTTCCATCACCATTTCTTCTATGTTTTTTAATAATCTTTTTGTCGATGATTCTGTTTCCATCTTCTCATTTTATAGAGGGGTGTTGAATGCTTCACGGATGATGACATATTTTAGGAATGAGTTAGGAACTTTCCTGGCAAGTTCTTGATTCTAATAGGACAGAGACAGATGTTGACAGATGTTGTGCACTAATCTATATGATTCTGTATAGATAAGGTAGCTAATGAAATCAGTCAAAATCAATATGGTACTTCAAAGCTACAGTATGATGGTTAAGTTTAGAAATCGAAAGTAGGAAGAAGCAACCTTAGTGTTCTGTTTTCTACTGACGAGGAAAGTTGCAAAATTACGTTTTGCATTCTGGCCATGTCTCTATAGCAGTACCCAGGAATATTTTATGTACAACATAATTATGTGTCTAGGTTAGTAACTACTCAAAAATATTTCTTCCTGTCAAGACTGTAACTGCACGGTTCTTCAGTTTCACTTGTCCACAGAGTATTGTTTAACACTATGAAAATTTCCAAAATATGGGATTTCTCTGAGTAACCTTGTCAGAAATAGAGTCGAACAATCTCCATTAGAAATCTTGCCCATTTAAAAGTGTTTTATCAGAACTAGTTATAGTTAAGTTCTTCACAAATAACAGATTCAGGTTGTAGAAGTCTTTTGCCATATAACGAGCTCATGATGCAAGAGAGGGAGCAATACACTTGGAACTATTTTTTTTTTTTCCCCTTTTAGCTAGATATAGGTATCAAGGAATGCTAATTTCTTGAGCCTCATCAATTAATATACTGCTAACTTCTCTGCTTGTCTCACTAATCATTTAGCACATTGTTAACCCAGTACGACAATTAGTTTCGCATGTTCTTGATATATATATATATATATGTAACTACTGCCCATCGCGTGTATACAGAAACATTGCCATGTTTCCTTTGTTTCGTTCTTATGCCTGCCCCTGTTGCATACGAAATCAACTTTTGAAATAAATTAAGACACTATTTGTTATAACTGAGTCGTTCAATGTGTTGCCAACAACCAAAAAAGGAGCTGCACTGGAACTAGCAATGAATAAGATTTCTGGCTTGAAAATCATAAAACAGCACACAATAGCACCAATCTGCCTATTGTCACTTCACCCCAACAAGGAGAAATGGAAAACAGAGGAAACAAACAAGATATCTTATTTTCCAACAAGGAGAAATGGAAAACAGATGAAACAAACAAGATATCTTCTTTTCCAATTAAATTATGGCCAAGGTAGTAAATTTACAGTCGGAATTAACTCTCAAATTTCAATAAAGATTTCATGAGATAAAAAAATTTATGATGATTGAATGGAATCAATACAAATGCACACAATCTCTATCAGGTAAATTGCCAAAATAACCTTACAATTATATTAAATTGGGCAAATAATTTTTATTTAATAATATTTACAAAATATAACATTTTGGACGTTTTTACCCTTTTTCTTTCTTTTTTTTGACATTTTTATCCTTTTCCCCTCTCTCTCTCTCCTGATCTCGATCGAGCAACAGTGAACCACCACTCACCGCTGCTGCTCCTCCGCGCCAAACTCCCCATCTCTGCCTTCAACCTCCCTTTCCTCTCCTCCCCCCTCTCTCTCCATCTCTCTCCCCTTCTCTCTCTTCGTACCATGGCCATGGCCATCGAATCCATCGTCGACCGACCACATCACCACTGGTCATTTTGAGAAGCGGAGGAGGGGGCGGTGTCGGTGGGGAGTAGTCTTGGTGGAAGACGATGAAGTTAAGATTTAGGGTTAGGGTTGTGATTGAGAGTTAGGATTTAGGGTTAGGGTTGCGAGAGAATGAAAATGAAGTTGCTGAGATTGTGAATTGGAACCATTTTTGCAAAGGGTTAAAACATTCATCAAAATGACCATTGGAATTAAATGATGATTAATCAGTTAATTATTCTTTAGCTATTTCTTAATTTTTGCAATTGTTTCGTAACTGTTTGTTAAGTTGTTTAAGTTTATTTCTTGATTGTTTCATAAATGTTTCGTAACTATTTAAGTATTTTTAACCATTTATTAACTGTTACTTAATTATTTATTAACTGTTTTGGCAAAGTATAAAACTGTTTGTTTCTTAACTGTTTTAGCAAAGGGTAAAACTGACAAAAGATCATATTTTGTAAAAATTATTAAATGAAAATTATTTTTACAATTTAGTATGTTTGTAAGATCATTTGTGCCATTTTCACTTCTTTCTTTATAGGAACTTCTATACTAGAAACAACAGTATCTCCAATAATAACCCCTCTGGATGTAAAAACATATATCTTCTCTCCATTCTTATTGTGTATGAGACATATGTATGCATAATCAAATGACTAGGCTTATTAACAAATGATAAGCATAAGTATTGGAAAAAAAAAAAGAGCCTACTAAGAGGTCCTTTCCATGACAAATAACTATTTTTATTATTGTTTATAGATGGATATAAAATTAATTTTAAAAAAAAACTTGAACTTAAAAGATTAACCAAACAAACCCCAAGCTGAAATAAAAACAAACTAACTAAATTTGTTCCTCAACGAAAACCAATTAATAACACAAGTACAAAAAAATATATATATCTATATATGAAAAAAATACTAAACTTGCCCCACTGTCTTGTGCTTATTAATCCACAGGAGGTTTCCCAGAGTTGCAACGCTACAATTCACAGCTGCCATTTGGCTATGCTAAACTCAAATGATGCTTCACTCTGCTCCCAAATCTCTCTCTCTCTCTCTCTCTCTCTCTCTGGGTCTCTCCCATGGCAGTTCGGACGGCGATTCTGAGGCGAATTATCCCCAGTTAGATAGATAACTTACTAATTGGATATTGACACGTAATATTCTGAATTATCTGATTTTTCTTTTGGGTTTCAATTTTTCCCCATGAGGTTTTTGATAATTTCAAAAAATCTTCTTGGTTCGTAATTTATTTTCTACTTTAATATTATTACTACTTTTAAGTACTAATTCATTTTAAAATTTTCAGTAGATTTTATAGATAGATATAACACTAAATATCTGATTTTCCTTTTGAGTAATTTACCCGACTTCTAAATATTTGATTTTCCTTTGGGGTAAATAACTAAATTAATTACATGAGCTATTATCTCCACAAGGTTTATATATATGTTAATTGCATTTTATCCCCAAAATTTAGGTGAAAAAATAAAAGTCAGCTTAAAAATCCCTTAAATAGCATTCATTCCTTGGTTTTTAAGTTTCTTAAAAATGGATAAAATCATCACATATATAAATGAAATATTTTATTTTTAAATTGATAGTATTTCTCTAGTTTTCCAAATTATTAGGTTCAAAATAAGTCAAGAATGTGAGGAGAATATTATCTTTCAAATAAGTCAAACTTTTTATTGTGATGGGAAAAAGAAAATATAACTTTTGATACCTAATGAGATATTATGAAAAAGTAAAATTTCAGATACATCTTCTGTGTTGATATTTAAAATTAATAACAAAAAATAGGATCGAGGTACGTACAAGACGATGCACGTAAATATGCATTTAGTATATAATTATCGCTACCTGAATGCCTTTTCGGATTTTGGGACCAATATTACGCGCCAATAGACTGAGAACTTATTAAAGAAGTGGTCTCTCTTTATTTTCGAAACCCAGATACCCATTGTGTGCAGTTACCATACCATTCGAAAATTAACTCGCATGACCAAAATGAAACTGATTCGGTCACCTTTAGCCGAAAAGTATCCTATACCTGAGGTGTTGATCCGTTTATGAATGCTAAATTGCCGAAAAGCAGTGACACTAACACTAACGATCTGCTTGGTAACACAATTTCGTATATAAAAAGGAAATAAAAATAAATTTCTTATAAATTTCGTTGTGTATTTACAATACCCACGATATAGAAACTCATGTAAAATTACGAGCTCTTACTCAAAGGAACTACTTTAATATTAACTTTGACATGTAATAGGTAATATAATTAAGAACGCAACACAGGCATTACAAGACTAAATTGCGATATAATCCATACGTCTAACCACCAGCGAGAACCTGTGATGAAAACTTACTCGAGAAAGCCTATGAAAACGCTAATGAAAAAAGAATTTCAATCGGATCTTATATTATTTTGGGCCTAAAAGTACATTATGTAATAAGAAAGAACACAACAAGATAAACCATCTCAATTCCTTCATAATTGCTAATCAAAGTCAATTGAAACATGCCAAGGCCTCTTATAGCCAAGGTTCGAAAACACGAAAAGCTCTTCATTTCCGTTCTCAAACTAGAAAACAACAGGTTGATTCATCTGCTTTTGGCAGAGTCAAATTATCAATACCTTAAAGTATCCTCTTCAACAATGTTTGCTGCAACACCTTGTTTGTTCTATATACACAACGGAAATGGTATTGTCCGCCGTCGGATCAGACACCCATACCTCACATTACACCACATCAGCATTACTCTATACAAGAAAATCTAACACGCAGCACACGAGAAGCTTCAAAATGGCATGAATTATCAGAAATACCATAATATTTACTGGTTTTCCGATATAAACCCACGCTCTAGTAGGTCGAGTAGAATAATCCTCATTCTATCAACAGAAATAGGCTTCAGTATAACTCCATCCATCCCAATTCTCAAACAATTCTCTTTCGTCGCTCTATCTGTATTCCCCGTAAGCCCTATTATAAATGGGGCTCGGCCCTGGCGTTTCCTGAACATTTCTCGTAAGCGGATAACGACTTCGTAGCTTGTGGGTATCGATATATCCACAAACACCACCACGTGTTCTTGAGAGACCGTATGTAAACACTCTTCAGCAGAGCCTGCTGTTGCCACGTCACATCCAAGGTGTAAAAGGAGCCCCCGGTTCACCATCCTACTAACCCTGTAATGCGAAAAGTTAATCTCTCACCTTCTTGGGCAAATGCTATATTAATAAAGCTAAATGCTTCACTAATTTCTCCGGGGTTTAGCAAGAATTTTATATAACTTCACTAGCAGAGAGACTTGTGTACTTCCAAGTAATGTACCCCGATAAATAATGCTCTTGTTAGCATTGATAATTCCAGTACAATTATTTGTGTTATTTTCTTCTATTCAATTACCGACGACATATTTGTGTCTACGTGTTTGAAGTAAGATGCAACCAGATGTAACTGAATAAACTATTCTGTACTGTACTGTGTTTTCTTGCTCTTCGAGAGAGTGAAACTATACACTACCCCTCATTATGATAAAATGACTTCTATAACCCAACAAATTAAGATAATATCCTAATAATAACAATAATGAAAAAGCGAAATGGTGAAGGAATTAACAAAAGGGAGGATCGATAACTAACCCGTTATCGTCCATGACAAGCACTTTGAGTCCTGGGAAGTTTTCCTGTCCATACTTAGGTGGCTCTTTTGGGGCAAAAGCGACTGCAGCCTCATTTGACCTATCGGGTATTCCCAGTTTGACGAGAAAGATAGCAGTACATCCTTTTCCTACCCCTTCACTTTCAATCCAGATGTTCCCCTCCATAAGATTTACAAACCTGATTACATAGCAAAAGATGATGACAAACAAATCATGCGGGCCCGTATAAGGATAACACAAGGAGATGGAATATCGTGTTTGATCCTCATTGATCCCGTGTAACTGGCAGCAGACTGCCAGCATAGATAGGAATAATCACGTCTACATATGTTTTCTATACGTATGCGGGTATATAGATATAATGCTCATAGCTACACATATTTGAACACATACACCGACACTCCGATTGGTTCAATCCAGAAAAAATTGAAACTGAAAGATGAACAAAAAATAACACAAAACACAGAATGGACCAATGGGAATGTGAGAGTGTTAGAATATGCGTTCAAATATGTTAATCCTATATTTATATAGACACGAGCGCACAAACACAAGGACTTCACCACTACCATGGATTGGATGAGTGATAAAATTTAAGTACTAAAAGTGTACATTTTGAAGGGAGTGCTCTTCCATTAGAGGAAGTATTCATTTTGCCCCATGTAGATTTCCTCTTTCTTGAACCTTAGCTGTAGATTTGGCCATTAAAAGCTACAATTTGGTAAAAAAGGAAACAAGAATTGAGTACCTCTTGCAAATCGCAAGTCCGAGTCCACTGCCACTACAATTATTGATCCCTTGTGATTGATTTTGTGCAAATTTAGTGAACAACTTAGGAATGTCCTGTGGATCTACTCCCGATCCAGAATCTTTCACCTGCAAAAGAACAAATCATAACTACCTATTTCTTAAGGGGAAAGAGTAAAGAGCGCAAAAGGTGATAAACAAACTAAGAAAATACGACGTACCTGTACACGCAAGTAGAAGTGGTTATTACTTGGTATGGGGAAAAAATCTGGGGCTCGAGGATCTCTCAAGAAGTCTGATTTTGCAAGCAAAGCCATAACTGAGATGCTACCCTCTTTTGTGAACTTCACAGAATTTCCAACAACATTTAACATAACTTGCATAAGCCGCTTGTCATCGCCAACAGCATACTCCGGCAAGTCTGTCGACATATTTAATGAAATCGACAACTTCTTGACAGATGCAATAGGCTTAATAATGTTTAGCACCTGCAATCGACAACATTCCCCACAGAATAATTAATAGTTTCTTCTGATAACAACGCGGGTAGAAAAATTAAGCAAATAGAGAAAATGCCTGCAAGCGGAATCATGCAATCAGATTCCTTTTCTTTACGCATGTATATGTATCTTCATTCATATCAGAACAAACAAGAGACACTTAGGGTTAGGATGGCCTTGTTGCTTTTCAAAATTCACTTCTTAGTCGTCTTTGAAAGCCACTTCTAGAATCGGATGTCATCATAGAGTCTGGTAAAATTATTTCAGAAACTGCTCTTAGAAGCAATGTGGTGTTTGATAATAATGTGCTAAAGGGGTTTCTTATTGGTAAAGATAAACATATACATACATATTTATGTGTATATATACACAGGGAATCTAACAAGTATGATTGATGGTACTTTTGTAAAAGTAGAAACAGTTCTTGAATGCATATCCCAAGGTACTTCTAAAAGCATAGCAGCAAAGCAGAAGCATGTATTGAGAAGCAGCTGTATTTGAATTTTCTAAACACTACAACCCGCTTCTCATTGAATAAAAAACAGAACCTGCCAACCATCAACATTACCAATCTAAGCCTTTTTTGTAAACCCAAAGTATTACAGCTAAGCAGAAACTACAGGTAAATGTATATACACACCTCCTTCAGGAGACCATGAAGATTAAAAGTACGGCTATCGAGTTGAAAGCTGCCATCATCAAGCCGTGAAACATCTAATACATCGTTTATGAGCGTAGACAAAATGTTGCCGCTTTTCAAAATTGTCTCAATCATCAGACGCTGCTCAGGAGACAACTCACTCTCTTGGAGCATCGAAGCAAGTGCAATGATGGCATGCATAGGTGTCCTCATCTCATGGTTCATAACTGCCAAAAAATCGTTACGGGCACGAATAGCAGTTTCTGCTTCTCTCCTCGCCAGATCAAGAGCCACATTTTGCTCCATAAGGAGATCTCTAGCCCTCATTGACTCTTCTAAGATTGCAGCATGTGATAAAGCAACTGCTACCTGCATCAAAAAAGAAAAATTTACCCCATTCATGACTCTTTCCTTTGCTCAAATTAAAGAACATGATAGACAATTAAGGGTCGAATTCAATTTCTTACCCAAATCTTTGGGTAAAGTTAGATTTTCTAGCCCTAACCTAAGATACGGCACAAACTGATACCCACCCATTTATATATGGCTCAATTTAGTACCACAGTTATGAAAACCAATCAAAATGATCATGCAAACTGTGGAAATCATTTACGGAATCTGTCAAATTGTTAATGGAAATTGCCCAAATCATACTTCGTCCAAACCGTCACTCAGTTACTAAATTGAGAAATTCACATACACTTTGGCATCAATGTATGCAGTACCTCATATTGGAGCACAATATCAAACTCGGTACAACAGTTTGGGTACAAGAAAGATACTCAGGGTTTGATGAGTACAACTACAGGCAGCTGAAGTGGAATTCACCCAAAAAGGTGGGGAATAGAAAAGTAGACAGAAGGAAAGAAATTGACAACAATGTTTCATTCCCAGCAAAGTTCTAACAGAGGAAATATCCATACCTGATCAGCAACCACTTCGACGAGCTCCAACTCATGGACATGCCACTGCCTCGCACTATCTGATGGCAGGATCAACACCATTAAAGCGTAACGCTTTGTAGAAAGCTCAGGCCAATCATTAATTTGGAAATTATTAAGATGTAAAAGCGGTACACGTACAGCGACTACCTCCCCATTCATGTATTTTCCAGCTACTGGCTTTAGTCTTGCAACTGGACAATTAGGAGAAATTCTTACAGCGCGATTACTACTAAACACGTGATTTATTACTGGGTGCTGTATAGGCACGGTAAATCCCACTGGGTTCTGGTGACGAAGTGTGTAAGCAAGTTGAATTTCTAAGCCACTACGAGTTGGCATCCACAACGCGCACTCATCCAATCCCAATGTTCGTCCTAGTTCGATTAGAGTAGTCTTCAATATCGTATGTCTATCAAGTGTGCTTCGAATCTCGTGAGTCAGCATCCTAACATGCCGCCCCGTTTCTTCCTGTGTACGGATAAGGCCCATCTCTCTATCAAGCTCTGCAGCTTTATTTTTCAAAAACAGTTCCCTGGTTTTAACACTCAATAAATCAGGAATTATGTGAACCAGCATCAGAGCCGTAGCACATGACACCATGGCAGTCAAAACCTTTGCAGTTGTCATTACAACAGCAACCATTCTCGAGTGTGTGGTATAGGTCCACAAGTTAATAAGGTGGGTTGCTCCACAAAGAACGATGAAAGCGCCAAACTGTACGAGCACCCATCTATAAGGAAAAACAGCTGATTTTTTAACGAAATATATAAGCTCCAATGGGATGGAAAAATAAGCAAGCGCGATAAAAAAATCTGATATGTATTGATATCTCATCAACAGTTCGTCAGCTGGTAATTGTGGCTCAATGCAATTGCAGAGTTCCATTGTAAGCAAATCACATGCCTACAACACATCAAAGTATAAAAAGTCATCAAACAAGCAAATTATAAAACTTCACAAGATGAACTCACGCCAATATACAATTACCTAAGAAAATTAATAGTTCAAGCAACAACAATCCATATCCAGCAGACACCATCAGTATGCATTCAACCATTTCGGTAACAAAAACAATTTATAGCAATCAAAAAACATCAATAGCTGAATCATCTTGTATACTCATTGTGGTAAAAACCAAAATGTGACACATGGAACATGATAAAGATGGAACAAACTTGAGAACTGTCAAATCCAAAAATTACATTTTCTACGCTCCAAAACCTCTCATTCAGTAGAAATAAATTCTCGAAATTTTCTACATATTGTAATCAAGGTTGTCAAATAGTACTTCGGCCCTTTATCGTTTTTTATATTTTTCTGTATCGTCTCATTTCGTATCGTGAATCGTAAAATTTTTAACCCAATCATATTGTGGTATAAAAAATATAAATACCAATTGGAGATACATAATGTAATAGCCAGAAGCATCTCCTTTTGAGTTACTCTATTTTTAGAAATAAGAGTAAAATATAAGATAATTTTTGGAGTTAAAGTTGATCTAAAGGGGATAGTGATTTATTAATTAAAATTCATGAAAATGGGCAATAAGGGTTGAGTATCCCTGAGATTACCTATAAAGCAAGTAAGAGTAAGGAGTAACTTACTTCTAATTGGTGAAGTTTTAGGAATTTTTTGAAAAATTTTGGAAACTCATAAACCAGACTTTTAAAAAAAGGGATTTTTTTTATATAATAATTATTGTAATCAACGTTGTCAAATAGTGTTTCGGCCTTGTATAGTTTTTTATATTTTTCTGTATCGACTCGTTTCGTATCGTGTATCGTAAGATTTTTAACCCAATCATATTATGGTATAAAAAATATAAATATCAATTGGAGATACATAATGTAATAGCCAGAAGCATATTCTTTTGAGGGACTCTATTTTTAGAAATTAGAGTAA
>MKEJ01086614.1:0-25037 GCA_001753735.1 Embelia ribes | reverse complement strand
AAATTAATAATATCATTAAAGTAAAAAATTCATTCAAATTTCCGGGACATTACAATCTATCTCCCTCTCTCTCAAACAAAATAAATATTTTTTGAAATATAAGTAATTCGCCTTCTATAATGGCGAATTGTAGATTTAAAATTTTAACTAATTTGCCATTTATCTTGGTAATTTGGTTCCTTGAAAAATTAAATAATTTGTCATTAGAGTTGGCAAATTATGTAAAATATTTTAAGTAATTCGCCATACGATATGACGAATCATATTAAATACATCATCTATGTAATTATGTGAATAGGTGGACCGATTACGTAATTTTGGGGCCCACCTAACCCATATGAATAAAAAACTCAAGAATTGTCTAACACTCTTATTTGACCAATGAAGAATGCTTATATAGGCTACATCAGGGACGATGGAAAAATATAGGAAAAATTATCATATACAGATAAGGAGTAATCTCTCAACCATGATAAATATTTATTATATAAATCATAATTAGTACCATTAAATAATTATGATTGAAGTCTCTTCTCATATCCCAATTAATCATTTGGAGCTTCATGTTATTTATATTTATTAATTTTTTCATGTTAAGATTACATATACCCACTTATTAAATTAAATTACTAATAATTTTATTTAATAAGCATATTAATTTTTTTAAGAACTTTCGCTTAACATATTTGATGTGTGAGATTACAAAATTCACCAGCAAGGTTTGATGCAATTAAAATTTATAACCTTTATTAAGAGGGTAACATCAATCCTATCACTAGGATGTGGATTCATTCAATTAATAATAAATACCATATAAATAATATAACCATCTAACCCACTGAGTTTATTAACTAATAAATAATTTTACTATTTTATTAATCAAAGACAAACACTATCCAAATATGTCTAGATAATAATATCAGGATTAAGAATATAAATATATGTATAACCATTTGTTTATCTAGTCAATAGAAAAATAATAACCTCAACGCGGTTCTGTTTAAAATACAAAAATGCAATAGTATGAGGAGTTGGAATTATATCATGCCTTATAGTTAAGACATACCTGCCAAAATTATTTATTACAATTATATTGATGATGTGTCCTTTTCATCTAACATTGTAAATATAAAACTTATATTAGATAAGAACCGATTATTCATCTTCTGTGTATAAACTGTACACCACACACTACATCATCAACTAAACAGAATATAGGCACATACTTATTCATTAATAAATGACAATAAGACATTACTCATAATATTCTCCCTAAGTGATTTAATTTTAAATATTAAAATACTTAATTCATTATTAGCTTGGGTTTTAATAAAATCTCAACAGTTGCATGAAAAATGTTAATTATAGTTATCAATGTAATACATTTAGAAACCATCCACATCTAAAAATGACCAATGGATAAGCGAGATGTGGCGAGTTGATTGACTCCAAATTGAAGATGATGTCCGCTGTTAGTATAAGTCGGATGAATGTATTCTTTCATGGTTTCCACATAAAATTATCTCCTGTTTATTCTTGCTAATTGATCTGAAAAAATGCAGTTGATCACAAATAAATCTTTTGTATATCTATGCAAACATATCTTTTTCCAATATTTTGTTGGCGCAGTTATATGGACACATAAATTTAACAAATTTATATTTTAAGTTCGGGTATGAGAAATTAAAATATTGGCAAATAATCAAGAAACTCCTCCAAATTTGATCCAAAACATCTCAAATTTAGTTACTTTCATTTTCATTTTGGTTTGACTTTGAAACTGTGAATAAATTCGGTTTTCATGCGCTTTCTATGCACGCCAACTAGTGCTCGAGTTAAAATTTTCATTCCAGAGTTTCGATCAGCATAAAAGCAATTTAAATTTTAAACACTTTTGAATGATTACCACTCTTTTCTTGTGTGTAACAAGAGGAACAAGTAGAAAAGTGTGAATTGTGATGATTTATCTTCATAAATCCTCATACTAACATATTTTCTTAAAAGAAAAAAATTGAAATCAATTACCTTGAAACCTTATTTGAAAAATTGCTTGAGAAGGCTAGCAAAAATAGATCAACATTGGTGATAAAGAAACTCCCGCAAAATTAAGTTTCTAAGAGTCAATAGAGTCAATATGTTTATTGTTTTCATCCAACTTTGGCACTATGTTTTTATCGCATTGATCTGTACACATATTATCATTTGCCAAGACGACACTAACATGTTCCATAGTTTTTTCGTGCCTTCATGCATGCAGTGTTGACATGGTCGTCATCTTCATATTCATCATAGATTGGAGCTAGGTTTTGATCAACTTGTGATTCTTCGGAAAGACAATCTGTGTCCTTAATAATACTCCATCCGTCCTAATTTAATAATCACATTTCTTATTTTCACACAGATTAAAAAGTTACAATTAATGTTGTTGAAATTAAAAATATTTTTCATTGTTTACAAATATACACATAATTAATATTAGTATTCATTTTCTACAACTCATGATAATGTAAATAGTTCCAAGAATGGAAATAAGGGAGAATGTGAAAAGGTTTGAATGACTATTTGTATACTCTAATAGAGTTCAAAGGTTTTATAGTGTATAAATGTATCGAAGATGGTGTAGATGTTTGAATGATTCTTTGTCTATCCTAGTCAATACATTATATTGTAAAAAAATATTGAATAAGCATAATACATTTTATATGTCAAAAATAATGGAAAAATGTAATTAATAGCGGTATTTTAGTAAACTAACTTTTCAACTAAATTACCAATAGAGAAATGAAACTATATTTTGAAACAAAATAAAGGAGAAATGGGACCATAAAATTGGAATGGAGGGAGTATTTCTTTTTGTTTTTACATGTTTCTTGTCTCTTTCTTAGAATCTTGATCAGAATTGTCGCACTCCAAAGGCTCATCCTTGGAATCACGAATGGCCTCGTCGTACTCTAAATACTCATAAAGTTGCAAATGCTTTTGGGGATGTCTAATTTCTCTTTTCAATTCAATCCGTTCGTGGTGTCATAAGCAATCCTCAAGGTGACGAAATAGTCTCCTTAACTCCTCCCTTTACAAAGTCACATCGGTCTCTAAGATATTACAAAATTAGATCAATGCTTTGCGTTTGGTAATAATCAATTTTCATCGACCAAAGCTGTAATACCAAATTAAATACAAAATGTGTATATCTTTTTCTCCTTTCAAAAACAATTGTGTTACATCACAAATTTTAAAACTAAATTAGAAAAACATACGTACACCCAAAATCTTTTGAAGCATGTGGTCTGAGCATCAAATCTGAAAAAATGGGTCTCAATCCAAGGCACACTTTCTTGATCACCGAGATGTCAGGAGTTAGTTGGGTGCTACAACTCCATCATCCCAACCTCAATTTAATGGGAGAGGTTTGTCTAAATCCAAGGAAAAAATGGAATCGGGTTGGGCGATAAATAACAGGTTATATAAATATAATTTTTTATATATAATTATAAAAATATTTTTATAATTTTTTATTATAAAATTTTGTTTTTGTAAACTATATTTTACCTCTCACACTAACTCTATTTTTTTTTTAATTCAGACAACCTCCCAAATTTAATGCCATTCGAGTTTTTACACCAACCCTTGCCCAAAAGAGTAATGCTATCATACTTAGAAAAATTTTATTCGATTTTCCTACCTTCTTCCGTGGAAAGAGAATTTTAATTCAAATTATTAATACAATATAACTAAAACCAATCACATAATATTCCCCTTATCATGTCGGTTAAAAAGAGAATCAAATAAAATTTTTGGATTGATGTGCATTTTTCTACTCAAAATAACTAAACTATACTATTCACATAAATAATTAGGTCTCCAATTTAGTACAAGTCTAGTACCTACAAGAATAGTAAGTCATTTTAAAAATATAGTAATTTTGTGTCCAAATATAGTGGTTTACTTTCTATAATATAGTAACGATATTATATTCAATTCTTTTTTAAAAAATTTAACATATTATATGACATTACTTCTTATAAAAAAAAATTATAATTTGTTGAATGAAATATTTATTTCAATTGAAGTATTAAAATTAATAACATTACTACATTATATAAAGGAAATTACTATATTTTAATACAAAATTACCATATTTTTTAAAATAGTTAATTTGCTTGCAGGTAGAAATCTTTTATAGAAAATAAAACCAAATAATTAATGCGCATCACTTGGCCTTCATAGCTTACGTTAAATATCTCCAATGTGAAGCCGATACATTGCATATCCCTCTCACTTTCTACTTTATCTCTAAACATATACATACATACGTACACACATACATACATATTTCATGGCTTCTGAGGTTGAGACTAAGGGCAGGCCAATGGGGAGCACTGAGCAAAATTGGTGCAGGGCAGTTAAAAGTGGCACTGGTATAACTGTCTTAGCACTACAATTGTCTAATAAAGACCCTAATATCACACTTCTCCAAAATGCCCTCCAAAAGCTCCAAAATGCCCACCCTGTCCTCAACTCCAAGCTCCTCTACAACCCTAGCACCAACTCATACTCATTCATCACACCCCCAAACAATCAACCCAACGTGGATATATTTGACATCTCATCAACTCAAAATCATGTAAACGATACCGAAAATAAGAACTCTCACTCATCTTTGCAGGAGATTTTGGAACGGGAGCTGGACCAGAAACATTGGTCCAACCCCGACGGATACTCCGAACTCGGTGTGAAAATGTTTTATGTAAGTTTATACGCTTTGGGAAAAGATAAATGGGTGTTGGCACTGAGGCTTCACACGGCGGTGTGTGACCGGACCACGGCGGTTGGGTTGCTCAGAGAGTTGAGGGATTTGATGGGGAAAGGTGAGGGCGAAGGGATGGAGATGGGAATAGGAAAAGAAGTGGGGGTTAGTTTGGGAATTGAGGACCTCATTCCTCGGAAGAAGACTAAGAAGACACTTTGGGCACATGGGTTGGACACTTTGAGCTATTCGATCAACTCATTGAGGTTGACTAATTTGGGGTTCAAAGATGTTAGGGGAAGTAGGTGCTCTCAAGTGGTGAGGTGGCAAATGAGCTCACATGATACTTCTCAAATTTTACAAGTAAATAAAAATTGTTTGAGTATTATGCCCTTTCTTGTTCACACAAAAGAGGCAAAATTTAGAAGCATAGTACAACCTAAATCATTTCAACATCATAAAGTGCAAGTAATGATTTTTATGCAATCTTTCCTTCGAAGAATACCCACAAAAATTCTTTTTTTGTAAAACACTTATGTTGCATCATTGAACTCCATGGTTGTGATTTTATTACTTGTAGAATATAAGTCATATCTCTAGTAACTTTGTCCCTTTAAAATGTACCGAGACTCAACAAGTAAATATGGATTGCAGCTAAAGTATCACATTTTGGAAATTGTTTTTCAGGGTTGTCAGTCCAAAGGGATCAAGTTATGCAGTGTCTTATCCGCATCAGCTTTCTTAGCCGCCAATTCAATAAAGTATCAATCCAATGGCAACGGGCACAAGTATGCAGTGGTCACCCTCACGGATTGTCGGTCGCTTCTTGATCCACCTCTTTCAGCTCAACATTTTGGTAAGTAGTCGCCACTGACTATTGGAGTATGTATTTCTAATGAAGATATACATAATGTACCTTAACTCCGGGTACAATGTTGACACAGAGTTATATTAAAGGTCTGTCTGGTTTCAGCTCACTACTTTGCAAGTAGGGTGTCCATGATCCAGATCGAATCGATTCTATCTCCGATCTAGGACATTCCTATTTTGGAACGATCCTTAATTTTTGAGATCGGAACTGGCTTTATCAAATTTGGTTCGGTCCGATGCTCGATTCCTTGAGCATTACATGATTCATATCGACTTGGTTCTATAACCAATTTTATCATGTTACTCAATGCCAAGGTTTAAAAAATCGGCCGCAACCTTTACGTAATAGTTTCGGCCGACACCGCAACCAAAATCACTCATTATATTGCTGAGAATTAAATTCGCAGATAAGACCGCCGCGGCGACCACAATTTCAGTCATTATGACACCTTAACGGCTATTACGGACTTTTATGGCCGTTATACGACCGTTACACCCTTTCAAAAAGGCGAACAGAGTTGAAAAAAATTTGCAACTCTGATATCCGCAATTGTTACGCTACGAGCGTTATACTCCAAAACCGTTATACTGCAACCGTAACGGTTATAGAAGCCCAACCGATATTTAAAACCTTGCTTAATGCATATTAGGTAACAAGATTCTATACATTACTTGTTAAATTTAACAATAAGTTTTGTTATTTTAAAGAAAAAAACAAAACTATTAGGAACATAAAAGAACTATGATATACTAAATATTAATTACATTACAAACTTTGATACACTCAAATTAGATAGTTCTATGAAATTCAATTAATTGATAATACCATGATGATGATGATCACGTTGATATTAAAACTTAATCGAATATGTATGAGACGATGCATTATGGTATGAGATTTAACCAATATAAAATTAATAAATTTTTAGTGGAAAATCGTAAAAGTGGACAACTGAATTAAAAAAAATGTATACATAAGGTGAAATTCTCAAACAAAAAAGTAACAAAATTTTATTAAGTCTCAATTAAATGGAAATATACACAAGTAAAATTGTTTCTTTTTTATATATGTATATGTTTGTAGGTCTGTAAATTTGTACAAAAAAATTTATAGATATAATATTTTAAGTCGATACCGGTCCAAGCCTATGATCGAATCGGTCTGATTCCGGATAATTTTATTATAATCCAAGGCTTAGCTTAAAAGTTTGGCTCCTAATGGATCGGTCCCGGATCAAGCACATCCCACTTTGGATTGAATTTTTTCGGACTAGTTTATGTCCGATTCCGAATCGAATTTCGAATTTCGATTATTTTGTACCACCCTACTTTGCAACACTAGTCATCCATGTTTCTTGCGTGCAACCGCCTAAACTAAAACAAAAAATATTCAAGAAACAAAAGTGATCAAATTTATAGACATTTCTTGAATACCTCATTTCGGCAATGGAGCAAACTACTTGTTGTAAATTCTCAGAGTTCACAACCACTGCAAGCTTTATAGCCATTCCATGAAGGGACAATATATAGGTCATATTGAAATATTCGGGAAGGGAGGGGCCCTGGGAGACTGCTGCGCAGTGGCAAGAAGCAGGGGGGGCCCTGGGGGCTGTTACACAGTGGCAAGAAGCAGTCCCTGCTGCACGGCCTTTGGCCGTTGGATGTACATCAAACGGTTGTGATTTAATACTAAAAATTAATTATTAACTTTTTAATTTTTTAGGTATTAAATCGTAGCCGTTAGATAACAAAAGGCCGCATAGTAGGGTTAGCCTTAGCCTTCACTTGCCCGAAATATTCTATATATATCATAGGATGATCTTAAAAAACTTAAAAGTGCTGGTATTTTTGTTTAAAAGAAAAAGAAAAAAAATTATGAATAAATTTGGCAGGAAATAATATAGTGGATACCATATTCTAACATGGTTGTCAGTATGGATCAATATTTTAAAACTTAGACTGGATCGGTCAGTCGAACCGATCGAACCGGGAACCGGCCATCCAACTAGTCCGAGCACAATATTGGATTGGAATGCCAATGAATCGGTGTGATCCGGTTTGACCCGGACGGTTTTACCATAAAATCGGCAACCTGGTCCGGTAAAAAAATGTTACAAAAAAAGAATGAAAAGGAAAATAGAAGCAGTTATATCTCACTAGGCACTTCTTCACTAGTATTGAATGTCAAAAAAAAAAAATTAATTTATTTACAATTTTTTTAAGTATAAATCATGAATTTTTTAATATAGACTGGGTCATGCGGTTCAACTAATGATCTATTTGTTCGACCACTGATCTGGTGACCCAGTACCCTAACCGAATCGATGACCGATCCAAGTTTTAAAATATTGGTATGGACATGACAAAAGAGTTGATGCGATAAAACCATTTAATACTCCATAAGGAGGAGAAATATTGATGGATCTCTGATACTATAATTATCTAACAATAATGAGATATAGATCTCAAAAATAAAATTTTTTATATATATTTATTAAAATATTACGATAATTTTTTATTATAATATTCTGTTTGTATAGCTTAAATTTTACATCATACTTTGATTTTAAATTTTTAGAGTGTGAGCCCAGTTTTTTGCAATTCTGAGTTAGGTGGGGCCCAAAATTACATAAATAGTGCATCAACAGAAAAAATTACTAATACGGTGCACCTTATTATGTTCAGCATTTGTAGTGGCGAACAATTTCATTTTATTTTTTACAGTTCACAAATAGTAATGGCAAAAAGTAATTTTATTCTTTGTTTTTTATGGTTCGTCATTAGAAATGACGACCATTATTATTATTTTTTTTATTTTTACAATTTATGAATGATAATGGCAAAAAATAATTTCTTTTATAATTCGCAATAGTAATGATTAAAATTATTATTATTATTTTCTCTCTCTAGCTTTTCTGCAACCCAATTAAAAGCACATTTAATATCTCACTGGTGGTCACCAAACTATTTCACCTCACTCCCCTGAATTTTATTCTTTCTCTATCATTGATCCTCGCTTTAGCTGCTGCCTATATGGATATATATATATATATATATATCCAGCCTCTCTGCCATTAACAGTAAAAAGAAATGGGGAAATGACTTTGACTTCTTCACGGATCCAATTACTTGCAGCTGCATTTTTTTTTACCATTAATTAATTGGGAAAGATTAATTTGTAGTTTTTTTAAAATTAATTTTTAAAATTTTTTCTTCCCTCTAGACTGAGCATTAATTTTTTCTTCTAGCTGGAGCATTAATATTCATCTTTGAATGTGCATTTTTTTTCTTCCGGTCAAAAATTAATTTTTTTTCTTTAAGGGCAAAAATTAATTTTTAAAAATTTTTCCCCCTCTAAAATAAGCATTAAACATCCTGCAGCATTAAACATCCTGCAAGTAGTAAATATAAAAAACTGAAAAGATACTTGATAATTTAACTAAATAATTTGTTTTCAACATTAAAAAAAATAGTTGCCTATAATAAGAAAAATACTCCTGCATCAAAATGGTTCGTCTATCATATGAGAAATCAAATTAAAAAAAAAAAAGGCATCATGTGTGTAAGTCTAGGAGAAAAAAAATTTATAAATTAATTTTTTCCATTACTAATGGCAAATTGTAAAAATAAAAAAATAAAAAAATAATAAATTGTAAAATAATAATAATAATATTTTTTGTAAAAAAATAAAATAAAATAAATTTTATTTTTCACCATTATTAATAGCGAACTGTAAAAAAATAATTATTATTCTCCATTAGTAGTGACGAACAATATACAGTATTTTGAAATGTTCACCATTACTAATGACGAACATAATACACTATTTACGTAATCTTAGGCCTTACCTAATCCAGAATTATAAAAAAATCCGTGTGAGCCCTCTCCTCGAGGGAAATCCTTAACTATTATAAGGGTGAGTTTTACAGTAGCTGTAAAGAAAGAAAAAAACAAAATAGCTAAATTCTTTTTAGCCATAAGAAAAAATTTGGATGAATTTATGCTTAAAATTTTTAATTTAGGGCATGGAAGGAAATAAATTTGGCTTAAAAACTATTCGATCACTTGCGGTCTTGCTTTTAAACAAAATAAACACAAAAATAAAAAAAAAAATCATAAATTTGCAATAAATTGCATGAACGATTTGCAATAAATTGCTCCAATCTCTAACACAAAGATTTGGTAGAGAGAAACTATCCTAGTCGTTGATGCAGAGTTGAACTAAGGGTGTGTTTGGTTTCGGCCCAATATTTTGCAACATTAGTCGTCCATGTTTCTTACATGCAACGGCTGAAACTAAAACATTAATCAAGAAACAAAAGTGACAAATGTTATATGGATACGAGATTGCAACTCGCGTGTGCAATATGTACTTTTTTATATCATATTATTTTTAATTATTATATAAAAAATTTTTTGATAAGTTTTTTTTTATGTTATCTTGTAGTTCTTTTTTTATTTTTCAATTTTTTATAACTTTATAAAAGATTGGATGCAGTATGATTTACTATGATAATATTATATAAAAAATTAATATGTATTTAGGTTAATTTTAGTTATATGAAAATCTTATTATGATAATATTTTAAAAAATTTATGAAAAATCTTAGATCAGTAGGAATCAATTTATAAAAATATTTATTTATTTCTTAAAAACATTTTGATTCTTAAATATAATTTTAATAATATCTATTATATATATGTATATATTGTGGCTGTGTGTGATTACATCATAAATTTAGTTTTAATAATTTTTTTATACTAAATTGATATATATGTATATAATTTAATAATGTTTATAATAGTAAATTTTATTGATTTAAAATCCTAGCTTAATGGAGGCATTTGTTAATCAAATGTGTGGACAAATATCGCGATTAAAACAAATATAACAAAGAGTACAACTTTTATATAGATAACAAGATAACAAAGAGGATTATTCTTACCAGTCTTTCTCATTTAATTTCAAATTTATTTTTCATACAAAATACAAATGAGTCAAATCAGTCTTTCTAAAAAAATTATTTATATACAACTGAAAAATTAATATATAAAATTAATAAATTCTAAAAAAATTATTTTCTTAATAGATTGGTGTGCTTATTTATTTTGGTAAAAAAAAATATCATTTTAATAGAGAAATGTTAAATGGTAAATTTTTCCTTTGAGAAAGTTACCGTAGTATTTAAAAAAAAAATCTAAAAATACAAAGATTGATAGAAGATTTCTCAGTTATATTTCTCATTTTAAAAATTAAAGGAAAATAAATCCCCAATGTGAATGCTCTAACAAGATTTTATAGAAAACCTGATTTCAATAATGGAGCAAACTAGCACTAAATTATCAGAGTTCACAACCACCGAAAACTAAGCCATTTTGGGAAAGGACAGTACGTAGGTCGTATTAAAATATTCGATAGACATCAGAGGATGATTTATAATAAAAACTTGAAAGTACTAATATTGTTTTTTTTAATTACAAATAAATTTGGCAGGAAATAATTTTGTGTATAATGTATTCTGGGATGGTTGTCGTTGTCGTGGGGTTTATGGGCCATAAAACCAGATAAAACCATTTAATGCAACATAAAGGGAAAATTGTAAGCAATAAGCAAGAGCTTTTTACAGTGATGGGACAGTTATTTTCCATACTTACGTAATTGGTACACCATTCCCCATAATTATATATAGGTATACCTAGTATAATTTGTCATATCATATGGTGAATTCTTTAAAAAAATTTAAATATTTTGCCAACTTTAATGGCGAATTACTTAACTTTTTTGAGTTATAATTTGCTAATACATATGCCAAATTAGTAATAATATTTTAATACAATTCGCCAAATTATATGGCAAATTAGTGAGAAAATTACAATACAATTCATCAATTGCCTTGGCGAACTGAATGCTCTAAACAAATACCACTAACACAGATAAAGACTAATTCGTCATATAATTTGGCGAATTGTATTAAAATATTATCACTAATTCGTTATATATGTTGACAAATTATAACATAAAAATTATACAACTCACCATAAGAATTTACGAAATATTTAATTTTTTTTGAATAATTCGCCATATGATATATCGAATTATATTAGATATACCATATCAATAATTATAGAAAATGATGTATCAATTACGTAATTATAAGAAACAATTATCCCATCAGTAGAAAAAGCTCCAATAAGCAATGATAGAAAGATTTGCCATCAATTTGCTCGAATCTCTTGTGGAAGGATTTGGAAGAGAGAGAAACTAACCCTAATTAAATACGGTTGGCCATCTACTTTTACGACGCCAGAGTGATAAGTTATTTTCGATTCGTAATGGGTGTGACTACATAATTAGTAATTGTTTCCTCAACAAATAATTAACACGGTTAAATAATATAAATTTTAAATAAAAAATAATAATAATTCAAAATTTGAATTAATTACATATGATCAAATATAAACTATAATTTTTTTGTTTTATTCTTATCCTTAATAATTATACGAAGAATACAAATATCAATTCATTTAATTGTGCATTAATTGAATTTACTAAAATAAGAAATACTAAATTTTGTTGGATGTCCAAGAAATGAAAATTTATCTATTATTATGGATGGAGGGAGTACTCTCATATAACTTATTTTTCATTATTATAAATGAATTTTTCTATTTGATAAATGTTTATATTTTGTTCTATCGTTCAAAACATAATGCCCATTAATATTATCATTAAAGAATTAAAATTTGTAACAATACTATTAAATCATTCTTACAACATATATCACATACATTCAGCCACATCCCATAAATTGAGGAAATGAAACTCAAATTTCCATGAATAAACAAATCAACAGATATCTTAACAACTCAAAAGTTTCCATCTCTGGATCAAGATCAGTCTCGTTATTAACCAATATCTCAAAATCAAATAACAATTTAAATAACTAAATCCAGCTACACAGCTACAGAATTAAAATGTCTTAACAAGAATAGAAAGTTAGCCTACTATGACTCCACCTAGTCGAATGATATTCAAAACCTCTAGTCGTAGGCAGACTACTATGACTCCACCTGGACCGAGATGGGGTGGGGAAGAACCACGACCTCCTTCGACCTCTGTAATTTTTTCATAATATCTATAGGAAAATTAAAAATTTAAGATCCGTTAACTCAAGTGGAGCTAGCTCCCTACCCAAAAATCTTAGATTTGCCACTACCATCCGACCACAATTACAAACCTACGTGTACCAGATAAATTTTTGAAAACTGTTGCAAATATTTGGCTAATAGTATTTGGAGGATGAGAATTTTATGAGTAGGCTATATATTTAAGTGGAAGAATATAGTAAAATTTAGAGAGAGAAATTTTTTTTATTATAATTATCGAAAATTTTTTGACTTGATAAAATGAGTTTATATCACACCTATTTATAGGTGTTTGTGGAAAGATCTAGTTATATATTTGATTACAATAAACAACTAGCAACTTCTAGAGAGCTTTTATATGCCCTTAAGACAACTTCTGCGCATATTCTAGAAGGCTTATAGACTTAGAGACTTCTACATTTAGTTTTCTTTATATGGGCTTAAGATATAATATTAAACATGACCTCAATTAGCTATTCTTATTGACCCATTATTATTTGGGATAAAATCAAGTATACTCTTTAATATTCCCCACTTAAACTTGATCTCCTTATACCGAGCAAAGTTCTCAACCTTCGAAAGTGTACATGTGTAAGTAACTTCGTGAGAATATCCACAACTTGGTTTGCGATCGAGTGTACTTCACTTGTACTTCTTTTCTTCCAATGCATTCCAGAATTTAGTAATAGCGTGTATCAAAATGCTTGCTCCAATCATGAAATACGAAAATTTTAGCTAGTGATATGGCGGACTTATTATCCACAATATCTTCATCGCTTTGTCTGGTTGAATGTTTAATTCTTTTAACAAGTTCCTTAGCCAAATAGCAAGCCAAATACAAGAAGTAGCTGCAACATATTCGGCTTCACAAGTGGAAAGTAAAACTATTAGTTGCTTCTTCGAACTCCGAGTGAAAGACATCACCCATGTATAAAAAAAATCCACTAGTGCATTTTCGATCATCAATATCACTGGCCCAATCACTATCGTTATATCTACTTAACTTGAAATCATGAGAATATGAATAAAGTAATCCAAAATCAATTGTAGTTTTAATATAGCAGAGGATTATTTTTGTGGTCTTCATGTGTGATGTTGAAGTAGCTTCTATGTATCGACTGGCTAAACAAAAAACATGCAGATTTTTATATGGCAAGTGTACTAAGGTACTGTCGTAGTTTTCTATGTAAGAATAACGAGTATAGAATCTTTCAAGGATTTCTATGCATAGTTGAAATCCTAATGAGGTCTGAATCGTGCAATCCTATCTTCAAAATTCATTTTTTTAATTAATAGTTGAAGTACTTTAAAACTACTCCTAATTGTTTTGTGGATTTTCCCGATTCGGGAGAGGTTTTGGCTACACTAATTTTTTTGAATAAGTAAATAAAAACGATAATAATAATGATAAAAGTCTTGCCTATGTTGGGGAATTTGATAGGTTAATTTCAGCCCCGAATTACCCTTAAAGTCGAGTTCCGGTTAAATTTGATTAGAAAATCACTGATATTTATTATCCAGTTTACTTCTACCTAGTGTGCCATCAACAAGTTATCAATCTCCATAACCACGTTTAGATGATTTCAAATTTACTTCCAATAGGTTTGAAAAATCCTAGATTTTCTAGACAAATTCAATTTTTCGGATTAAGATTTATAAAAATTGTTATCATCAATTAGGGTATTCAGGGGTTTCGACTAATCTATTTTCATCTCCTAGATAAGATAGAAACTAGCATAACATATTATTAAACTTATACATATGAGCATGAAAAGTAAAGCACTTAACTATAAATATCGCAATTAATCTAAACAACAATTATGATAAAAATTCTAATTAATATAAACAACAACTATACATGAAATTTAAACAACTTAATTTGGAAGAAAGCAATACTTACAACCTTAATGATTCGTAAATAAAATTACAACTTTTGTAGACAACAATTCTTCACCCAAAATGCTATTATAATACTACCTGATCACTTCTTCTTCTTCTTCTTCAACCAAATCTAACAATAAAAAGAAAAATAAAATAAAATAATTGAATGTAGAGAGAAGGAGAGAAAAAGAAGAAGAGGAAGAACAAAAACTATCGATTGAGTTCTCCTCCAAAATGCTTCAAGACTTGTGGTGGTCTTTCTTAGTTGAGTGTAAAGTTAGTGATAATCACCATCTTTTAATAATTATTCCAAACCTAATCAACAAAAAGAGGATAGGCTTTTTAGATGTAGTGTGAAGGTTAGGGGTGAAGTTAAGTGCAAAGTTGGTTATAATTACCAACTTTTAATCATTATCTTCTAATTTTCACATGTGACTTAAGTTCTCTTGTTAGGCAAAGTTGAACCAAGATTAGGACTAGTTAGAGTGGTTTGGTTAGGGTATGTGTGATACAAGCAAGAGTCTTGACAACTTGCTTTGCTTCAATAATTATGCATTTTCTCGAATTGTATGCGTTTGTTCTTCGAATTTCAACATCTGAATGACTTCTATGGTCGTGAAATCCTCGACAAATCCCAACAGTAGTTATCTTAGCCTACTGGATACTGATTTCTTGAAATGCACGCAAAACCTATAACATTGAAATAAAATGCAAAATGTACATCGGATGCCTAATAAATTCAGTTATTATTCATAATTACGACTCTTATTTATACAAGTTTATACAGTAATCATCGACTAATGAGTCCGATTCCAAAAAGAATATCGAGCCTTATACAAGTCAAGTATCTCAAGTTTCCGACTAGACTCTTGAAAAATATCGGATCTACCTTTTCTTCTTCCCTGAACTTGGATTATTTTGTTCTACACTCGATCGACATGTTTATAGGTTTACACTTATCCCTCTTGAATTTTTTAAGAATTTTTGTTGCATACCCCTCTTGGGAAATAAAAATCCCTTTATTACTTTGTATCATTCCAATACAAAGGTAGTATGACATTAGACCAACATCAGTCATTTCGAATTCTTGGCTCATTACTTTTTTGAACTCATCAAACAAACTTAGATTGTTATCCGTAAAGATCAAGTCATCAACATACAAGCAAACAATCAAAATATCATCTTTCCCATTCATTTTTACGTAAAAGGGCATGCTCTGGTTGATATTTGACAAAATTATTTTCTTAAAAATTGTCACGCCCTTGGAATCCAAAGACTTTGGATACATGAGATTTTTGAAAGTATTTTTTATTTGACACAAGGCCGAAACCTAAAATTATCCACATTGTAAACTTTACATATATGTAACGTAAAATGGATGAACTAAACAACAATGCATACATATATATATACCAATTAGTTTAGTTCGCAAGAGTGAGCCTTCAATTATAGAAACCACTTTATAAAATCAAGACTCATTAGTTTACCAAACATGTTCTTAATTACACAATTACATAGCGACCATGTTGATAACCCAACTTGAGCTCCAATGGAGAGTGGTTTCGCCTTCTACTTCCCTTTGATTCATCATGCGTTTGTGATTTCCTTTCCCTTAGCTGCCCGTTGATAAACAAGCAGATGTGATTAGTTAATGAATAATGTTCCTTATGTTAATTAAAGTAGATGACGGATACAACACATAACACCACAAAATTTCATACATTTTATAACACATACTTAAGTAACTCGTATCCCGGGTGTAATATTATATTGGGAAATACTTCACACCAACTCGGAAACATGTACCCTGAGACTTTATGCATAAAGAACATATAGGTTCCCTTCCACACCCTGAGTCCCACGAGAGACTAGTACGGTACTTAAATGAGGATCTGTCCCCTACTACGGTACAAGGTGTCATATGCACCAATTTTTGTCTTTCAAAAGATAGCCTGCCAAGCCCAATTTTTTTTTTCATGAAAACAACATGTTTACCTCAAAAATGCCACATTTTTCAAAATTGATGACTTACATTTCCCAACAAATATTACTAACTCACACATATACTAACACGCCATATATCTCATCATTACGACAACATATTTATTCTCATACAAATGCTTATTCGCAAGTAAGGCACCCAAATTAGTATGCCAATGCACATCCATATATCACACAAACCTGCACGTAAACACACAATAACACACACATAATATACGTTAATTATTATCGGGATTATGTAGCCCCCCGTAACTAACCTATACTTAGTGATTTTAACAAGATTTCATAAGCTTTAAGTTTGATTTCTTCTACAAGTGATGCTGGTCTAGTAGGGTATTGTCTAGTTTCTTGTTCTCGGGTCTCGAAAAAAAATAAGCAACTGAAACACAACATATGTTGTGCAGTCTTGGAACTGCTCGACTATATCAACTAACTGATTTACTATATCATTGAACTGATTTGTGCATCTTTTACACCGAATCTTTATGCATATTTAACAATCCAAACTGTCATTATAAGCCAAAAGTTAAGCATGAAGAGTTGTTTCTTGGAAGTAAGCCGCAAAATTTCATTATAAATGTAGTGTATTCTTTCGGAAGCCTTGTTAAAACTCGATTATTGGGTTCGTTCAAGGTTTAAAAACTTATTTCAATGAGAAATTTCATAGGTGAGCTCAAGGTATAGAATCTACTTATGCTAATTGGCAAGATAACATTGCTAAACATGTCTAGAAAGCTTGTATCCAATACATATGCACTTGGTTGCAACTAAAACCCGACATTCCCTTATCTTTATATATATTTATCTTTCTCTCAATCATATGTATGTGAGTAATATATGTTACAGAATATACCCTAAGTGTTCTGACCCCCTTATGAGGAGATTGAAGTGTGGCACGTGTCTCTAAGTGGGACACTTGTCCTATTTTTTTAAAAATAGTGTCTGACTGAATCAGTCGATAATTTCATCTATCAGTTGACTAACTCAAAGTACTCCCGCTAAGTATACCAACCTGATCTACTTCTCCCAACTCATTCAATTCATCAATTGGTTTCTTATAACAATCGAACACATTCATCTCGATTTTCATATTACCAAAGGAAAGCTTTATCATACCATTCCTATGGTTTATAACACCATTAGGCTTAGCTAAAAATGGTTTACCTAAGATAACCAGAATATATGTCAATGCGTCAGGAACTATGTAAGTATTAAAGTCTATAGGGAAATAAAATTGTCCTACTTGGACTTGTACATCCTCTATCACTCCCCTATGAACCTTCAAAGAACGATCAACCTTTTGAAGCACTAACCTTGTTGGATGAAGATTCACTAATGCCAAGGTCTAACAATGCTTGGCCAATCTCACATTCTCCAATCACTATGGGAATCGTGGGACATCCTAGATCCTTATACTTCGTAGGAGTGTATTGTTCAATAACCTACTCAACTGCTCAGTGAGGAATGCATGTTCTTTGACATTTAGATTATGTTTTATTGTATATAAATCTTTTAAGAATTTAGCAAAAGACAGAATCTGCTTAATGGCGTCGAGTAGCGGAATATTAATCTTAACTTGTTGGAGCATTTCGAACACTTTTTTATTTACAATGCTTTTATTCGGTTTGGCCAACCTTTGAGGGAAAGGTGACCTTGGCGTATACGTGACTCGTAGTTCGTTATCCTCATTTTTATCTCTAACAATTTACTCATTCTCTACCTCTTGCATGAGCCCTTTCTTCTTGATATCGTGAGAAAAATAGGGTAAAGACATCATAGAAGCATTTTGAGAACGATCAAAAGTTGGATTTTTATCACCAACTATTTCATCCGGACAAGTTGAATTTGGTATAGACAAAATGGCATCTCATCTGGACAAGATAGGTTTCATTCGATCAAAATCTACTTTCGTTTAGACGATATTAGATTACATCTAGAAGAGATTTTCAGCTCGTTTTTCTCTCTTTTATCGGAATTAAGTTCATCACCTCTTTTTGGTATTATTTTTCCACTTTGTAGCTCTGTAACTGCGTTAACATGATCAGTGGAAGTGATAACATTCGTAAAGTGAACGTGCTTTGTAGGATGCATCTCGGATTGTGCAGGCAAACAACCACCATTCGGTCTTACCAGATTTTGAACTAATTCGTGAATGCTTTTAGTGAGACCACCAATTTGCTCATTCATATTCTGTATGAGCCCAACTTGGTCCTTCATGGCCCGTTGGATACTACCAATTTAGTCATTCATACTTCTGGATAGACCTTGCATTTTTGCAATATTTTGTGCTAGAAATTTCTCCATGTTGTCATCCGTGCGATTCTCATGATAATTGGATGGTTCATTACGGAAAGCAGGAGAAACATAGGTATCACATACGGGACCCTTTCCAGCCCATCTGTTTAGATAATTAGACAGTACAGGTGGATTGGGTCGCTAGTTTTAACTACTAGGCTGTGGATTATGGTGGCCTTTTCTACCGTACTGTCCCTACTTTATATATGAATTATATTTCCCCCACTACGTTTGTGCATACAACACATCTTTGGCTAACGTCATTTGATTGCAGTCTTTAGTTTTATATTTTTCTATTTGACAAAAAGAACACATCGGGGGTTGTAAGGGAGGAATAACAATAACATTTTCACGGGGCAACTCTCTTAGTCCTATCACTTCTTGAAGGTAATATATTTTGCTTGCTACTTATCAACTTTATTAAGTTGATACATGTCTAGCTTCCCAACCACTTCTTTCAATAGGAATAATATAATGTCCCAGAAATTCTGAGTGAACTTTCTGGCATTTATAATAAATTTATTGAGGCTTATAATATTATTATTGCATCATTGTAGAACAAAAGTGCATGATGTGTTGTAGAATGAAATATGAAGTCTTAACATATTTATAAAAGTGTTGAAGTATGAAGACATGTTGCATTTTTACGAGTATTAGTATGTAGACTATAGTACTAGGATAACATGCTATGTATTGTAGAGAAGTAAAAGGGGTGTCATGACATTTTGTGAGGAACGCAATATTTGGATCTTGGTGCAAAGTAGATTGGATGGATGTTGTGTCGGAGTTTATCGGTAGTTGCGTAAAGTCATGTAAACTGGGTTTCAGGTACTCAAAAGGAATTTCGAAACTTGCGAAACACTTTTATTAGTGTCTAGTGTGATTACAAGTGTTTTTGGAAGTTTTTGACCTAAGGTGTGAGCACTCAAAATTCCAATACATCAAATCGATCCAACTAGCTATTGAATCAATCCAAAAGTTGAAAGCAATCAATCCAACAGCGGTTGAATAGATCCAACTTAGTGTTGACTGACTAAAGTGGGGTGAAAAATGACTTTTTGGCTGATAACTTTCCCCCAAATTCTAATAGCGAGGGAGAGAGAGAAAAGAGGAGAAAATAATTTTTAGACTTTAGCGCTTGATTTGATCTAGTTCCCGAGGGTGGATATGATTTCTAAGTGTAGATTCTTCATTCTTGGAGTGTAGAGTATGTTTTGAGGTAAGTCATGATCTTTGTCTCGCTCATTTACTATTCCTCAATTTTCGTGCCTAGTTCGTACGTGAAATTAAATTTGTTAATTCTTTATCCTCATTTTGAGTAGAGCATTTTCTCCTCTTGGTTTGCGTTGATTCGACTTCCATAGCTAGATCAAATCAAGGGGTAAAGAAGGAGATTAGGGGATTTTCAATGATTGGCTTTTGGGAATGTTATAGCATGATAATAGGTACGAGTAAGCTTCGAAATAACAATATATGCGTAAGTCTATGTGTGTTCCTTACTTGTAAATTTCTATGAGTTGAAGTATACTTTCTTGATATGAAGAAAATTGAATTGCTTGCTATTTAAATTTGTTTATGTGTAGAATGAAGCATATATAGACGTAGAATAAATTACATTGTTATATGTAATGGCATTTCATTCATACTTTGAACTAAAGTGATGATTTTCTTGATAAATGAAAAGTTTGGAAATGAGTTTTTCTTAAATATTGAAGCTTTGAAAATGAGATTTTCAAAGAAGTGAAAGCTAAGAATTTGATATATTTATGAAGGAACCGATGCTCAAAGTTTTACAAAGTTAAAAGCAAAGAAGTGAAAGCAAAGAATTTGAAGTGAAGTATGAAGTTTTACGAAGTTGAACATTTAAATTTGAAAATTTGAATATTGTTTAATTGAAGGAAGTTTGAATTGCATTCATGGATTACTGAGTCATTTTCCATTTCTTTTCGGGAGAAGGATAAAAAATTACGAAGTTTTAGAAGAAAGCAAAGAGAAGGCTCGACGCCTTACCGTGAAAATCGAAAAACCTAATAAAAGATATAAAGTATAAACGTTCCACCAAGGGTGCGATTTATAGTATAGATTCACGAAGGATCCTTTTTTTAGAAGAAAACAAATTTAGATACTAGTCCCAATCTTTTAGAAGTTGAAGTTTTTTAGTGAAGTAGAAATCATTGTCGAGTTGTATTGTATTGAAGTTGCATAGTATTTATTCTTATATGTGGTATTTTATACTTAATGGCATCGCATAACATCACATGTGTCGTGTTATTTAGTAGGCTAACTCGTACAATTTTTCTTTTCCATATTATTATTGTAGGTGCAGAAACGAGAAAGATATCCTTGAGATAACTCGGTGTTTTTCTTGTACATATTTTTGAAGATAGACATGTTAGATCATATTTTGTAGTGGCCATTATTCATGTAATTCATTGGGCCATAGAAGTTTTACAGTTGAAGTTTATCTATTGTAGTTGAAAGTTGTATTTTATATTACATTTTGTTGTGACCCATGAGGTTATTCGGGTTAGAACAAATATGTAATATATTCTATGTTAATTAGATGGGTTATATACATTATTATTTGGTTCAATCAAGTAGCTTGATTGATGTTGTAAACGTGGTGTTTACTTTGATATTATTATTGCTTGTGAGTAGGTTATGCAGTATTTCTTCTTTTGGTACACTCTGATGAAATTCAGTTGTAGTATGAGAAGTGAAAGTTAGCGTTGTAGAAGTGAATCCCATTTTATTTTCTTTCTTTAAACATATATTGTTTGTTTCATTTTCTTTAAAAAGGGATCACACTCGCCCCTCAATTTTTACAAGATTTGGGGCGTAACAAATGAGTTATCTCCCCCAATCGGACAATCTTTTCATGTTCTAGACTCATTGACCAGGTCATTGAAAAATGAAGCAAATTCCCACTACTCATATTGGAAATTGTTTCCTTCAATCGGGCATTGAGTGAACTGTGAAAGAACCTAATCAGATATGCTCTATCATAACCATAATGAGGGCATAAAATAAGCAGATCCTTGAAGCGTCCCCACGCATGGACCAGAAATAAACTGAGAAATCCTCTCTTGATACCTGAATGTTGGATGACTTAGATAATATTTATCCAAGAATATATTTTGCATCTCAGTCTAAGAATCAATTTAGTACAGTGGAAGAGCTTGAAACCAACTCCTAGATTTATCTTTGAGAATGAAATGGAAGAAACTTAGACATACTACTTCTTCATCCACACCAGGATCAACAATAGCTGAGTACATGGTGATATAATAACTGAGAAAGCTATAAGCATTCTCATTGTTAAGCCTATAAAAATTTAGAATACTTTTAATAATGTTTGGTTTTACTTTGAAAGTACCATGTACTTCAGGCAGTAAAACAATGTAGGTAGGTTGACATTTTTTAACTGGATTTAGTATCTGTTCAACAGGGACATTCATAGGATGAATCGACATATTTTGTGGTTGTAGATATGAACTAACTTACAACTATTGACCGCTATACTGTTGTTGAGTCCACCGTATTTCACTTACAAATACTTCTAAGTTCGCAACATCTACCTTCTTATATATATATATATATACATGTAGGGTTCGTCCAAGGGATCTGTTCATTCGAGTTTCGTTCAATAATCCTATGTTTTAGGGCATACGTTTGGTTAAGTTGTGTCACGAGGTACACTTATACATGTACAAGATTTCAAGTTTAAATCCTTATTTTGCCAGTGGTCTTCTTCTCATCAATTCCACTTAACAAGGGTTCCAACAGTATTACAAAGTTCATACCATTCTCAAGGGACACAATTTGTTCACCAGGATGTTCCTAAATTTTCAACTTCAATATCATTTGCATTGTCATTCAACATACGTATCTATGGTCTTTCACATATTCATTTCATAATTAAGTTATCATTGGTATTTTCACTCGCTCTTCATTCTATAACACATCTAAGTTCTTACTTGTTAGGGTATAATTATCCGTAGTTCCCGCTTCATCTCAAAATTTCAGGTTCTGGATATTGTTTCTTTAGGGAAGACATTCCTCTCATGCTGAGCGCCTTATTAAGTCTGATACTAGTTATTTGTCAAACTCTGTCTAGTTTAAGTCTATCTATCACTTTTCTAGTAGTCTTCAATTCTTCCCTTCCGTCGTACTCGTTGCACTAACATAACACCGCGTCCTACTTTGTTAAGGGATTTCGTGTCTTAATATTAGGCACAGCGTACTTACTTTGCACATATGTTCCATATCACATCTAAATTCCTTCTTTGTCCATCCATTCCACATCTTGAATTCAATTTTCCCATTGGACCTTAAAATCTCATTATGTTAGTCAATTTTATTTCTAGCATCACGCTTCAAGGTTGTTGTACTACTCTTACTAGCTATTTCTTTTTTATCTACTTTAATCATTCTTGTCATACACTTCGCCTTTGAACACTCCACCAATCATCTGCTAGACACTAGTTCCATAGATATTTATATAGGTTCACATTTATATACTTAGGCAAAAAAATTTAAACTCCACATACATCCATGACCACCTTATAATCTTTCCAAATCATTCAAACTACCTAACCACGTCCATTTTCAGTAATTCCCATCACTAAAAATTTCAATTGTCAATTATTTCCAATCATTCATACAAAATGCAGGTTTGCAATTCCCATTCAACCTTCACACATTTAGGATTTCACATCATAACTTATCTTCTTGCATAATTCCATTTCTTAATTACTTGTGCTACCCAATATAATTGCCTTCAAACGTCAAATATACTCTTCTTACCACTCCATCTTATTCACAGGCATCCATAAGTCTTGCTGCCAGATGGTCCATTGGTCTACATATTTCTCAGTAACCACTTTCTCACACTATCATACCCACAACTTTGCTAAATCCGATCTAACAATTTTAAGTTCTATTTCCTTCACAGCCTATTTGCTAGGGCACTTTCATGGAATGACATCCTACTCGCACCTTAGTTCTCTAAAGAATTTTCTCAAAGGGGGTACCGACTACATTATTTACTTCCTCCAAGTCCTTTAAAACTCTTAGTTTAACCATGTCTTACACTCAGTTTCTCGCATTTTCACCCACATAATTCTAATTTGTGTTTCCTCCAATCCTCTAGTTTTGAGCACCTTTACTATTGTGCGCAATATTGCTAAAGTCTTGTTTTCCACTTAGTAAGAATGTGTCCAAAAAGCTGCTAGACTCAATACTGGTTTTCACCAATTTAAGATGATAATCAAACGAGTTTGGTATTTGGCCTGGAAGTTGTACGAATTAAGTGGTCAAAAAAGAACAAACAGTAATTTATCCCTGGGGATGGGATACGACAATGTACAACAAAAGGAGTGGTAGGGGACTTTGGATTTTAAAGCACTTTCCTTGTTCTAGGATAGCCTTAAAGGGAATATCTGCCAAGTCGAAGTCTAAGCAGACTTGGTTCCGTTTTGTAGACCACCTTGAATTCTCCAATTTTTAATCAGATAAGGATGTAAAGTAGCGGTTTCATGAGGAATGATTGAACCATCTATCAAGCATTCTAGGTTGTCGTCTTTGTTCGGTTCACTAGGTACAGGTAACAAACTATCGCCTTTCTAAGCTTTTTTTGTGTCACACCCCGAATTTCCATAAACCCGGGGATGTGAATTGAAAGAAAAGAAAAGATAATATAATAATAGTCAACTCATCCATAACCCGACATCCTGTCATAATACATATATGAGTCGAAATTATATTTAGTACAATATCATCATTATAAATAAATATATATTGCATGGTCTAAGCAGCAACACCATGCTACAAATAAAATATTATATCGAGCTACATGCTCGTACAAAATAAAATAGAAACCTATACAACTTCCGAATAGTCACCACTTCGAATCCAGCTCCACTCTAGCACAGAATTCCCGCTATAGCTAAGCGTGCTCCACTAGCAAGCCAGCACCACGCTCTGACCCTACATCACCATGTAAGCATCTATGCAAGAGAAAAAAAGATGTATAGATTTGATTATAAGCTAGACGATAAAAGGGAATCTAAAAAGTATAACAACATGAATACACATG
>MKEJ01086613.1:0-24605 GCA_001753735.1 Embelia ribes | reverse complement strand
AAATTAATAATATCATTAAAGTAAAAAATTCATTCAAATTTCCGGGACATTACAATCTATCTCCCTCTCTCTCAAACAAAATAAATATTTTTTGAAATATAAGTAATTCGCCTTCTATAATGGCGAATTGTAGATTTAAAATTTTAACTAATTTGCCATTTATCTTGGTAATTTGGTTCCTTGAAAAATTAAATAATTTGTCATTAGAGTTGGCAAATTATGTAAAATATTTTAAGTAATTCGCCATACGATATGACGAATCATATTAAATACATCATCTATGTAATTATGTGAATAGGTGGACCGATTACGTAATTTTGGGGCCCACCTAACCCATATGAATAAAAAACTCAAGAATTGTCTAACACTCTTATTTGACCAATGAAGAATGCTTATATAGGCTACATCAGGGACGATGGAAAAATATAGGAAAAATTATCATATACAGATAAGGAGTAATCTCTCAACCATGATAAATATTTATTATATAAATCATAATTAGTACCATTAAATAATTATGATTGAAGTCTCTTCTCATATCCCAATTAATCATTTGGAGCTTCATGTTATTTATATTTATTAATTTTTTCATGTTAAGATTACATATACCCACTTATTAAATTAAATTACTAATAATTTTATTTAATAAGCATATTAATTTTTTTAAGAACTTTCGCTTAACATATTTGATGTGTGAGATTACAAAATTCACCAGCAAGGTTTGATGCAATTAAAATTTATAACCTTTATTAAGAGGGTAACATCAATCCTATCACTAGGATGTGGATTCATTCAATTAATAATAAATACCATATAAATAATATAACCATCTAACCCACTGAGTTTATTAACTAATAAATAATTTTACTATTTTATTAATCAAAGACAAACACTATCCAAATATGTCTAGATAATAATATCAGGATTAAGAATATAAATATATGTATAACCATTTGTTTATCTAGTCAATAGAAAAATAATAACCTCAACGCGGTTCTGTTTAAAATACAAAAATGCAATAGTATGAGGAGTTGGAATTATATCATGCCTTATAGTTAAGACATACCTGCCAAAATTATTTATTACAATTATATTGATGATGTGTCCTTTTCATCTAACATTGTAAATATAAAACTTATATTAGATAAGAACCGATTATTCATCTTCTGTGTATAAACTGTACACCACACACTACATCATCAACTAAACAGAATATAGGCACATACTTATTCATTAATAAATGACAATAAGACATTACTCATAATATTCTCCCTAAGTGATTTAATTTTAAATATTAAAATACTTAATTCATTATTAGCTTGGGTTTTAATAAAATCTCAACAGTTGCATGAAAAATGTTAATTATAGTTATCAATGTAATACATTTAGAAACCATCCACATCTAAAAATGACCAATGGATAAGCGAGATGTGGCGAGTTGATTGACTCCAAATTGAAGATGATGTCCGCTGTTAGTATAAGTCGGATGAATGTATTCTTTCATGGTTTCCACATAAAATTATCTCCTGTTTATTCTTGCTAATTGATCTGAAAAAATGCAGTTGATCACAAATAAATCTTTTGTATATCTATGCAAACATATCTTTTTCCAATATTTTGTTGGCGCAGTTATATGGACACATAAATTTAACAAATTTATATTTTAAGTTCGGGTATGAGAAATTAAAATATTGGCAAATAATCAAGAAACTCCTCCAAATTTGATCCAAAACATCTCAAATTTAGTTACTTTCATTTTCATTTTGGTTTGACTTTGAAACTGTGAATAAATTCGGTTTTCATGCGCTTTCTATGCACGCCAACTAGTGCTCGAGTTAAAATTTTCATTCCAGAGTTTCGATCAGCATAAAAGCAATTTAAATTTTAAACACTTTTGAATGATTACCACTCTTTTCTTGTGTGTAACAAGAGGAACAAGTAGAAAAGTGTGAATTGTGATGATTTATCTTCATAAATCCTCATACTAACATATTTTCTTAAAAGAAAAAAATTGAAATCAATTACCTTGAAACCTTATTTGAAAAATTGCTTGAGAAGGCTAGCAAAAATAGATCAACATTGGTGATAAAGAAACTCCCGCAAAATTAAGTTTCTAAGAGTCAATAGAGTCAATATGTTTATTGTTTTCATCCAACTTTGGCACTATGTTTTTATCGCATTGATCTGTACACATATTATCATTTGCCAAGACGACACTAACATGTTCCATAGTTTTTTCGTGCCTTCATGCATGCAGTGTTGACATGGTCGTCATCTTCATATTCATCATAGATTGGAGCTAGGTTTTGATCAACTTGTGATTCTTCGGAAAGACAATCTGTGTCCTTAATAATACTCCATCCGTCCTAATTTAATAATCACATTTCTTATTTTCACACAGATTAAAAAGTTACAATTAATGTTGTTGAAATTAAAAATATTTTTCATTGTTTACAAATATACACATAATTAATATTAGTATTCATTTTCTACAACTCATGATAATGTAAATAGTTCCAAGAATGGAAATAAGGGAGAATGTGAAAAGGTTTGAATGACTATTTGTATACTCTAATAGAGTTCAAAGGTTTTATAGTGTATAAATGTATCGAAGATGGTGTAGATGTTTGAATGATTCTTTGTCTATCCTAGTCAATACATTATATTGTAAAAAAATATTGAATAAGCATAATACATTTTATATGTCAAAAATAATGGAAAAATGTAATTAATAGCGGTATTTTAGTAAACTAACTTTTCAACTAAATTACCAATAGAGAAATGAAACTATATTTTGAAACAAAATAAAGGAGAAATGGGACCATAAAATTGGAATGGAGGGAGTATTTCTTTTTGTTTTTACATGTTTCTTGTCTCTTTCTTAGAATCTTGATCAGAATTGTCGCACTCCAAAGGCTCATCCTTGGAATCACGAATGGCCTCGTCGTACTCTAAATACTCATAAAGTTGCAAATGCTTTTGGGGATGTCTAATTTCTCTTTTCAATTCAATCCGTTCGTGGTGTCATAAGCAATCCTCAAGGTGACGAAATAGTCTCCTTAACTCCTCCCTTTACAAAGTCACATCGGTCTCTAAGATATTACAAAATTAGATCAATGCTTTGCGTTTGGTAATAATCAATTTTCATCGACCAAAGCTGTAATACCAAATTAAATACAAAATGTGTATATCTTTTTCTCCTTTCAAAAACAATTGTGTTACATCACAAATTTTAAAACTAAATTAGAAAAACATACGTACACCCAAAATCTTTTGAAGCATGTGGTCTGAGCATCAAATCTGAAAAAATGGGTCTCAATCCAAGGCACACTTTCTTGATCACCGAGATGTCAGGAGTTAGTTGGGTGCTACAACTCCATCATCCCAACCTCAATTTAATGGGAGAGGTTTGTCTAAATCCAAGGAAAAAATGGAATCGGGTTGGGCGATAAATAACAGGTTATATAAATATAATTTTTTATATATAATTATAAAAATATTTTTATAATTTTTTATTATAAAATTTTGTTTTTGTAAACTATATTTTACCTCTCACACTAACTCTATTTTTTTTTTAATTCAGACAACCTCCCAAATTTAATGCCATTCGAGTTTTTACACCAACCCTTGCCCAAAAGAGTAATGCTATCATACTTAGAAAAATTTTATTCGATTTTCCTACCTTCTTCCGTGGAAAGAGAATTTTAATTCAAATTATTAATACAATATAACTAAAACCAATCACATAATATTCCCCTTATCATGTCGGTTAAAAAGAGAATCAAATAAAATTTTTGGATTGATGTGCATTTTTCTACTCAAAATAACTAAACTATACTATTCACATAAATAATTAGGTCTCCAATTTAGTACAAGTCTAGTACCTACAAGAATAGTAAGTCATTTTAAAAATATAGTAATTTTGTGTCCAAATATAGTGGTTTACTTTCTATAATATAGTAACGATATTATATTCAATTCTTTTTTAAAAAATTTAACATATTATATGACATTACTTCTTATAAAAAAAAATTATAATTTGTTGAATGAAATATTTATTTCAATTGAAGTATTAAAATTAATAACATTACTACATTATATAAAGGAAATTACTATATTTTAATACAAAATTACCATATTTTTTAAAATAGTTAATTTGCTTGCAGGTAGAAATCTTTTATAGAAAATAAAACCAAATAATTAATGCGCATCACTTGGCCTTCATAGCTTACGTTAAATATCTCCAATGTGAAGCCGATACATTGCATATCCCTCTCACTTTCTACTTTATCTCTAAACATATACATACATACGTACACACATACATACATATTTCATGGCTTCTGAGGTTGAGACTAAGGGCAGGCCAATGGGGAGCACTGAGCAAAATTGGTGCAGGGCAGTTAAAAGTGGCACTGGTATAACTGTCTTAGCACTACAATTGTCTAATAAAGACCCTAATATCACACTTCTCCAAAATGCCCTCCAAAAGCTCCAAAATGCCCACCCTGTCCTCAACTCCAAGCTCCTCTACAACCCTAGCACCAACTCATACTCATTCATCACACCCCCAAACAATCAACCCAACGTGGATATATTTGACATCTCATCAACTCAAAATCATGTAAACGATACCGAAAATAAGAACTCTCACTCATCTTTGCAGGAGATTTTGGAACGGGAGCTGGACCAGAAACATTGGTCCAACCCCGACGGATACTCCGAACTCGGTGTGAAAATGTTTTATGTAAGTTTATACGCTTTGGGAAAAGATAAATGGGTGTTGGCACTGAGGCTTCACACGGCGGTGTGTGACCGGACCACGGCGGTTGGGTTGCTCAGAGAGTTGAGGGATTTGATGGGGAAAGGTGAGGGCGAAGGGATGGAGATGGGAATAGGAAAAGAAGTGGGGGTTAGTTTGGGAATTGAGGACCTCATTCCTCGGAAGAAGACTAAGAAGACACTTTGGGCACATGGGTTGGACACTTTGAGCTATTCGATCAACTCATTGAGGTTGACTAATTTGGGGTTCAAAGATGTTAGGGGAAGTAGGTGCTCTCAAGTGGTGAGGTGGCAAATGAGCTCACATGATACTTCTCAAATTTTACAAGTAAATAAAAATTGTTTGAGTATTATGCCCTTTCTTGTTCACACAAAAGAGGCAAAATTTAGAAGCATAGTACAACCTAAATCATTTCAACATCATAAAGTGCAAGTAATGATTTTTATGCAATCTTTCCTTCGAAGAATACCCACAAAAATTCTTTTTTTGTAAAACACTTATGTTGCATCATTGAACTCCATGGTTGTGATTTTATTACTTGTAGAATATAAGTCATATCTCTAGTAACTTTGTCCCTTTAAAATGTACCGAGACTCAACAAGTAAATATGGATTGCAGCTAAAGTATCACATTTTGGAAATTGTTTTTCAGGGTTGTCAGTCCAAAGGGATCAAGTTATGCAGTGTCTTATCCGCATCAGCTTTCTTAGCCGCCAATTCAATAAAGTATCAATCCAATGGCAACGGGCACAAGTATGCAGTGGTCACCCTCACGGATTGTCGGTCGCTTCTTGATCCACCTCTTTCAGCTCAACATTTTGGTAAGTAGTCGCCACTGACTATTGGAGTATGTATTTCTAATGAAGATATACATAATGTACCTTAACTCCGGGTACAATGTTGACACAGAGTTATATTAAAGGTCTGTCTGGTTTCAGCTCACTACTTTGCAAGTAGGGTGTCCATGATCCAGATCGAATCGATTCTATCTCCGATCTAGGACATTCCTATTTTGGAACGATCCTTAATTTTTGAGATCGGAACTGGCTTTATCAAATTTGGTTCGGTCCGATGCTCGATTCCTTGAGCATTACATGATTCATATCGACTTGGTTCTATAACCAATTTTATCATGTTACTCAATGCCAAGGTTTAAAAAATCGGCCGCAACCTTTACGTAATAGTTTCGGCCGACACCGCAACCAAAATCACTCATTATATTGCTGAGAATTAAATTCGCAGATAAGACCGCCGCGGCGACCACAATTTCAGTCATTATGACACCTTAACGGCTATTACGGACTTTTATGGCCGTTATACGACCGTTACACCCTTTCAAAAAGGCGAACAGAGTTGAAAAAAATTTGCAACTCTGATATCCGCAATTGTTACGCTACGAGCGTTATACTCCAAAACCGTTATACTGCAACCGTAACGGTTATAGAAGCCCAACCGATATTTAAAACCTTGCTTAATGCATATTAGGTAACAAGATTCTATACATTACTTGTTAAATTTAACAATAAGTTTTGTTATTTTAAAGAAAAAAACAAAACTATTAGGAACATAAAAGAACTATGATATACTAAATATTAATTACATTACAAACTTTGATACACTCAAATTAGATAGTTCTATGAAATTCAATTAATTGATAATACCATGATGATGATGATCACGTTGATATTAAAACTTAATCGAATATGTATGAGACGATGCATTATGGTATGAGATTTAACCAATATAAAATTAATAAATTTTTAGTGGAAAATCGTAAAAGTGGACAACTGAATTAAAAAAAATGTATACATAAGGTGAAATTCTCAAACAAAAAAGTAACAAAATTTTATTAAGTCTCAATTAAATGGAAATATACACAAGTAAAATTGTTTCTTTTTTATATATGTATATGTTTGTAGGTCTGTAAATTTGTACAAAAAAATTTATAGATATAATATTTTAAGTCGATACCGGTCCAAGCCTATGATCGAATCGGTCTGATTCCGGATAATTTTATTATAATCCAAGGCTTAGCTTAAAAGTTTGGCTCCTAATGGATCGGTCCCGGATCAAGCACATCCCACTTTGGATTGAATTTTTTCGGACTAGTTTATGTCCGATTCCGAATCGAATTTCGAATTTCGATTATTTTGTACCACCCTACTTTGCAACACTAGTCATCCATGTTTCTTGCGTGCAACCGCCTAAACTAAAACAAAAAATATTCAAGAAACAAAAGTGATCAAATTTATAGACATTTCTTGAATACCTCATTTCGGCAATGGAGCAAACTACTTGTTGTAAATTCTCAGAGTTCACAACCACTGCAAGCTTTATAGCCATTCCATGAAGGGACAATATATAGGTCATATTGAAATATTCGGGAAGGGAGGGGCCCTGGGAGACTGCTGCGCAGTGGCAAGAAGCAGGGGGGGCCCTGGGGGCTGTTACACAGTGGCAAGAAGCAGTCCCTGCTGCACGGCCTTTGGCCGTTGGATGTACATCAAACGGTTGTGATTTAATACTAAAAATTAATTATTAACTTTTTAATTTTTTAGGTATTAAATCGTAGCCGTTAGATAACAAAAGGCCGCATAGTAGGGTTAGCCTTAGCCTTCACTTGCCCGAAATATTCTATATATATCATAGGATGATCTTAAAAAACTTAAAAGTGCTGGTATTTTTGTTTAAAAGAAAAAGAAAAAAAATTATGAATAAATTTGGCAGGAAATAATATAGTGGATACCATATTCTAACATGGTTGTCAGTATGGATCAATATTTTAAAACTTAGACTGGATCGGTCAGTCGAACCGATCGAACCGGGAACCGGCCATCCAACTAGTCCGAGCACAATATTGGATTGGAATGCCAATGAATCGGTGTGATCCGGTTTGACCCGGACGGTTTTACCATAAAATCGGCAACCTGGTCCGGTAAAAAAATGTTACAAAAAAAGAATGAAAAGGAAAATAGAAGCAGTTATATCTCACTAGGCACTTCTTCACTAGTATTGAATGTCAAAAAAAAAAAATTAATTTATTTACAATTTTTTTAAGTATAAATCATGAATTTTTTAATATAGACTGGGTCATGCGGTTCAACTAATGATCTATTTGTTCGACCACTGATCTGGTGACCCAGTACCCTAACCGAATCGATGACCGATCCAAGTTTTAAAATATTGGTATGGACATGACAAAAGAGTTGATGCGATAAAACCATTTAATACTCCATAAGGAGGAGAAATATTGATGGATCTCTGATACTATAATTATCTAACAATAATGAGATATAGATCTCAAAAATAAAATTTTTTATATATATTTATTAAAATATTACGATAATTTTTTATTATAATATTCTGTTTGTATAGCTTAAATTTTACATCATACTTTGATTTTAAATTTTTAGAGTGTGAGCCCAGTTTTTTGCAATTCTGAGTTAGGTGGGGCCCAAAATTACATAAATAGTGCATCAACAGAAAAAATTACTAATACGGTGCACCTTATTATGTTCAGCATTTGTAGTGGCGAACAATTTCATTTTATTTTTTACAGTTCACAAATAGTAATGGCAAAAAGTAATTTTATTCTTTGTTTTTTATGGTTCGTCATTAGAAATGACGACCATTATTATTATTTTTTTTATTTTTACAATTTATGAATGATAATGGCAAAAAATAATTTCTTTTATAATTCGCAATAGTAATGATTAAAATTATTATTATTATTTTCTCTCTCTAGCTTTTCTGCAACCCAATTAAAAGCACATTTAATATCTCACTGGTGGTCACCAAACTATTTCACCTCACTCCCCTGAATTTTATTCTTTCTCTATCATTGATCCTCGCTTTAGCTGCTGCCTATATGGATATATATATATATATATATATCCAGCCTCTCTGCCATTAACAGTAAAAAGAAATGGGGAAATGACTTTGACTTCTTCACGGATCCAATTACTTGCAGCTGCATTTTTTTTTACCATTAATTAATTGGGAAAGATTAATTTGTAGTTTTTTTAAAATTAATTTTTAAAATTTTTTCTTCCCTCTAGACTGAGCATTAATTTTTTCTTCTAGCTGGAGCATTAATATTCATCTTTGAATGTGCATTTTTTTTCTTCCGGTCAAAAATTAATTTTTTTTCTTTAAGGGCAAAAATTAATTTTTAAAAATTTTTCCCCCTCTAAAATAAGCATTAAACATCCTGCAGCATTAAACATCCTGCAAGTAGTAAATATAAAAAACTGAAAAGATACTTGATAATTTAACTAAATAATTTGTTTTCAACATTAAAAAAAATAGTTGCCTATAATAAGAAAAATACTCCTGCATCAAAATGGTTCGTCTATCATATGAGAAATCAAATTAAAAAAAAAAAAGGCATCATGTGTGTAAGTCTAGGAGAAAAAAAATTTATAAATTAATTTTTTCCATTACTAATGGCAAATTGTAAAAATAAAAAAATAAAAAAATAATAAATTGTAAAATAATAATAATAATATTTTTTGTAAAAAAATAAAATAAAATAAATTTTATTTTTCACCATTATTAATAGCGAACTGTAAAAAAATAATTATTATTCTCCATTAGTAGTGACGAACAATATACAGTATTTTGAAATGTTCACCATTACTAATGACGAACATAATACACTATTTACGTAATCTTAGGCCTTACCTAATCCAGAATTATAAAAAAATCCGTGTGAGCCCTCTCCTCGAGGGAAATCCTTAACTATTATAAGGGTGAGTTTTACAGTAGCTGTAAAGAAAGAAAAAAACAAAATAGCTAAATTCTTTTTAGCCATAAGAAAAAATTTGGATGAATTTATGCTTAAAATTTTTAATTTAGGGCATGGAAGGAAATAAATTTGGCTTAAAAACTATTCGATCACTTGCGGTCTTGCTTTTAAACAAAATAAACACAAAAATAAAAAAAAAAATCATAAATTTGCAATAAATTGCATGAACGATTTGCAATAAATTGCTCCAATCTCTAACACAAAGATTTGGTAGAGAGAAACTATCCTAGTCGTTGATGCAGAGTTGAACTAAGGGTGTGTTTGGTTTCGGCCCAATATTTTGCAACATTAGTCGTCCATGTTTCTTACATGCAACGGCTGAAACTAAAACATTAATCAAGAAACAAAAGTGACAAATGTTATATGGATACGAGATTGCAACTCGCGTGTGCAATATGTACTTTTTTATATCATATTATTTTTAATTATTATATAAAAAATTTTTTGATAAGTTTTTTTTTATGTTATCTTGTAGTTCTTTTTTTATTTTTCAATTTTTTATAACTTTATAAAAGATTGGATGCAGTATGATTTACTATGATAATATTATATAAAAAATTAATATGTATTTAGGTTAATTTTAGTTATATGAAAATCTTATTATGATAATATTTTAAAAAATTTATGAAAAATCTTAGATCAGTAGGAATCAATTTATAAAAATATTTATTTATTTCTTAAAAACATTTTGATTCTTAAATATAATTTTAATAATATCTATTATATATATGTATATATTGTGGCTGTGTGTGATTACATCATAAATTTAGTTTTAATAATTTTTTTATACTAAATTGATATATATGTATATAATTTAATAATGTTTATAATAGTAAATTTTATTGATTTAAAATCCTAGCTTAATGGAGGCATTTGTTAATCAAATGTGTGGACAAATATCGCGATTAAAACAAATATAACAAAGAGTACAACTTTTATATAGATAACAAGATAACAAAGAGGATTATTCTTACCAGTCTTTCTCATTTAATTTCAAATTTATTTTTCATACAAAATACAAATGAGTCAAATCAGTCTTTCTAAAAAAATTATTTATATACAACTGAAAAATTAATATATAAAATTAATAAATTCTAAAAAAATTATTTTCTTAATAGATTGGTGTGCTTATTTATTTTGGTAAAAAAAAATATCATTTTAATAGAGAAATGTTAAATGGTAAATTTTTCCTTTGAGAAAGTTACCGTAGTATTTAAAAAAAAAATCTAAAAATACAAAGATTGATAGAAGATTTCTCAGTTATATTTCTCATTTTAAAAATTAAAGGAAAATAAATCCCCAATGTGAATGCTCTAACAAGATTTTATAGAAAACCTGATTTCAATAATGGAGCAAACTAGCACTAAATTATCAGAGTTCACAACCACCGAAAACTAAGCCATTTTGGGAAAGGACAGTACGTAGGTCGTATTAAAATATTCGATAGACATCAGAGGATGATTTATAATAAAAACTTGAAAGTACTAATATTGTTTTTTTTAATTACAAATAAATTTGGCAGGAAATAATTTTGTGTATAATGTATTCTGGGATGGTTGTCGTTGTCGTGGGGTTTATGGGCCATAAAACCAGATAAAACCATTTAATGCAACATAAAGGGAAAATTGTAAGCAATAAGCAAGAGCTTTTTACAGTGATGGGACAGTTATTTTCCATACTTACGTAATTGGTACACCATTCCCCATAATTATATATAGGTATACCTAGTATAATTTGTCATATCATATGGTGAATTCTTTAAAAAAATTTAAATATTTTGCCAACTTTAATGGCGAATTACTTAACTTTTTTGAGTTATAATTTGCTAATACATATGCCAAATTAGTAATAATATTTTAATACAATTCGCCAAATTATATGGCAAATTAGTGAGAAAATTACAATACAATTCATCAATTGCCTTGGCGAACTGAATGCTCTAAACAAATACCACTAACACAGATAAAGACTAATTCGTCATATAATTTGGCGAATTGTATTAAAATATTATCACTAATTCGTTATATATGTTGACAAATTATAACATAAAAATTATACAACTCACCATAAGAATTTACGAAATATTTAATTTTTTTTGAATAATTCGCCATATGATATATCGAATTATATTAGATATACCATATCAATAATTATAGAAAATGATGTATCAATTACGTAATTATAAGAAACAATTATCCCATCAGTAGAAAAAGCTCCAATAAGCAATGATAGAAAGATTTGCCATCAATTTGCTCGAATCTCTTGTGGAAGGATTTGGAAGAGAGAGAAACTAACCCTAATTAAATACGGTTGGCCATCTACTTTTACGACGCCAGAGTGATAAGTTATTTTCGATTCGTAATGGGTGTGACTACATAATTAGTAATTGTTTCCTCAACAAATAATTAACACGGTTAAATAATATAAATTTTAAATAAAAAATAATAATAATTCAAAATTTGAATTAATTACATATGATCAAATATAAACTATAATTTTTTTGTTTTATTCTTATCCTTAATAATTATACGAAGAATACAAATATCAATTCATTTAATTGTGCATTAATTGAATTTACTAAAATAAGAAATACTAAATTTTGTTGGATGTCCAAGAAATGAAAATTTATCTATTATTATGGATGGAGGGAGTACTCTCATATAACTTATTTTTCATTATTATAAATGAATTTTTCTATTTGATAAATGTTTATATTTTGTTCTATCGTTCAAAACATAATGCCCATTAATATTATCATTAAAGAATTAAAATTTGTAACAATACTATTAAATCATTCTTACAACATATATCACATACATTCAGCCACATCCCATAAATTGAGGAAATGAAACTCAAATTTCCATGAATAAACAAATCAACAGATATCTTAACAACTCAAAAGTTTCCATCTCTGGATCAAGATCAGTCTCGTTATTAACCAATATCTCAAAATCAAATAACAATTTAAATAACTAAATCCAGCTACACAGCTACAGAATTAAAATGTCTTAACAAGAATAGAAAGTTAGCCTACTATGACTCCACCTAGTCGAATGATATTCAAAACCTCTAGTCGTAGGCAGACTACTATGACTCCACCTGGACCGAGATGGGGTGGGGAAGAACCACGACCTCCTTCGACCTCTGTAATTTTTTCATAATATCTATAGGAAAATTAAAAATTTAAGATCCGTTAACTCAAGTGGAGCTAGCTCCCTACCCAAAAATCTTAGATTTGCCACTACCATCCGACCACAATTACAAACCTACGTGTACCAGATAAATTTTTGAAAACTGTTGCAAATATTTGGCTAATAGTATTTGGAGGATGAGAATTTTATGAGTAGGCTATATATTTAAGTGGAAGAATATAGTAAAATTTAGAGAGAGAAATTTTTTTTATTATAATTATCGAAAATTTTTTGACTTGATAAAATGAGTTTATATCACACCTATTTATAGGTGTTTGTGGAAAGATCTAGTTATATATTTGATTACAATAAACAACTAGCAACTTCTAGAGAGCTTTTATATGCCCTTAAGACAACTTCTGCGCATATTCTAGAAGGCTTATAGACTTAGAGACTTCTACATTTAGTTTTCTTTATATGGGCTTAAGATATAATATTAAACATGACCTCAATTAGCTATTCTTATTGACCCATTATTATTTGGGATAAAATCAAGTATACTCTTTAATATTCCCCACTTAAACTTGATCTCCTTATACCGAGCAAAGTTCTCAACCTTCGAAAGTGTACATGTGTAAGTAACTTCGTGAGAATATCCACAACTTGGTTTGCGATCGAGTGTACTTCACTTGTACTTCTTTTCTTCCAATGCATTCCAGAATTTAGTAATAGCGTGTATCAAAATGCTTGCTCCAATCATGAAATACGAAAATTTTAGCTAGTGATATGGCGGACTTATTATCCACAATATCTTCATCGCTTTGTCTGGTTGAATGTTTAATTCTTTTAACAAGTTCCTTAGCCAAATAGCAAGCCAAATACAAGAAGTAGCTGCAACATATTCGGCTTCACAAGTGGAAAGTAAAACTATTAGTTGCTTCTTCGAACTCCGAGTGAAAGACATCACCCATGTATAAAAAAAATCCACTAGTGCATTTTCGATCATCAATATCACTGGCCCAATCACTATCGTTATATCTACTTAACTTGAAATCATGAGAATATGAATAAAGTAATCCAAAATCAATTGTAGTTTTAATATAGCAGAGGATTATTTTTGTGGTCTTCATGTGTGATGTTGAAGTAGCTTCTATGTATCGACTGGCTAAACAAAAAACATGCAGATTTTTATATGGCAAGTGTACTAAGGTACTGTCGTAGTTTTCTATGTAAGAATAACGAGTATAGAATCTTTCAAGGATTTCTATGCATAGTTGAAATCCTAATGAGGTCTGAATCGTGCAATCCTATCTTCAAAATTCATTTTTTTAATTAATAGTTGAAGTACTTTAAAACTACTCCTAATTGTTTTGTGGATTTTCCCGATTCGGGAGAGGTTTTGGCTACACTAATTTTTTTGAATAAGTAAATAAAAACGATAATAATAATGATAAAAGTCTTGCCTATGTTGGGGAATTTGATAGGTTAATTTCAGCCCCGAATTACCCTTAAAGTCGAGTTCCGGTTAAATTTGATTAGAAAATCACTGATATTTATTATCCAGTTTACTTCTACCTAGTGTGCCATCAACAAGTTATCAATCTCCATAACCACGTTTAGATGATTTCAAATTTACTTCCAATAGGTTTGAAAAATCCTAGATTTTCTAGACAAATTCAATTTTTCGGATTAAGATTTATAAAAATTGTTATCATCAATTAGGGTATTCAGGGGTTTCGACTAATCTATTTTCATCTCCTAGATAAGATAGAAACTAGCATAACATATTATTAAACTTATACATATGAGCATGAAAAGTAAAGCACTTAACTATAAATATCGCAATTAATCTAAACAACAATTATGATAAAAATTCTAATTAATATAAACAACAACTATACATGAAATTTAAACAACTTAATTTGGAAGAAAGCAATACTTACAACCTTAATGATTCGTAAATAAAATTACAACTTTTGTAGACAACAATTCTTCACCCAAAATGCTATTATAATACTACCTGATCACTTCTTCTTCTTCTTCTTCAACCAAATCTAACAATAAAAAGAAAAATAAAATAAAATAATTGAATGTAGAGAGAAGGAGAGAAAAAGAAGAAGAGGAAGAACAAAAACTATCGATTGAGTTCTCCTCCAAAATGCTTCAAGACTTGTGGTGGTCTTTCTTAGTTGAGTGTAAAGTTAGTGATAATCACCATCTTTTAATAATTATTCCAAACCTAATCAACAAAAAGAGGATAGGCTTTTTAGATGTAGTGTGAAGGTTAGGGGTGAAGTTAAGTGCAAAGTTGGTTATAATTACCAACTTTTAATCATTATCTTCTAATTTTCACATGTGACTTAAGTTCTCTTGTTAGGCAAAGTTGAACCAAGATTAGGACTAGTTAGAGTGGTTTGGTTAGGGTATGTGTGATACAAGCAAGAGTCTTGACAACTTGCTTTGCTTCAATAATTATGCATTTTCTCGAATTGTATGCGTTTGTTCTTCGAATTTCAACATCTGAATGACTTCTATGGTCGTGAAATCCTCGACAAATCCCAACAGTAGTTATCTTAGCCTACTGGATACTGATTTCTTGAAATGCACGCAAAACCTATAACATTGAAATAAAATGCAAAATGTACATCGGATGCCTAATAAATTCAGTTATTATTCATAATTACGACTCTTATTTATACAAGTTTATACAGTAATCATCGACTAATGAGTCCGATTCCAAAAAGAATATCGAGCCTTATACAAGTCAAGTATCTCAAGTTTCCGACTAGACTCTTGAAAAATATCGGATCTACCTTTTCTTCTTCCCTGAACTTGGATTATTTTGTTCTACACTCGATCGACATGTTTATAGGTTTACACTTATCCCTCTTGAATTTTTTAAGAATTTTTGTTGCATACCCCTCTTGGGAAATAAAAATCCCTTTATTACTTTGTATCATTCCAATACAAAGGTAGTATGACATTAGACCAACATCAGTCATTTCGAATTCTTGGCTCATTACTTTTTTGAACTCATCAAACAAACTTAGATTGTTATCCGTAAAGATCAAGTCATCAACATACAAGCAAACAATCAAAATATCATCTTTCCCATTCATTTTTACGTAAAAGGGCATGCTCTGGTTGATATTTGACAAAATTATTTTCTTAAAAATTGTCACGCCCTTGGAATCCAAAGACTTTGGATACATGAGATTTTTGAAAGTATTTTTTATTTGACACAAGGCCGAAACCTAAAATTATCCACATTGTAAACTTTACATATATGTAACGTAAAATGGATGAACTAAACAACAATGCATACATATATATATACCAATTAGTTTAGTTCGCAAGAGTGAGCCTTCAATTATAGAAACCACTTTATAAAATCAAGACTCATTAGTTTACCAAACATGTTCTTAATTACACAATTACATAGCGACCATGTTGATAACCCAACTTGAGCTCCAATGGAGAGTGGTTTCGCCTTCTACTTCCCTTTGATTCATCATGCGTTTGTGATTTCCTTTCCCTTAGCTGCCCGTTGATAAACAAGCAGATGTGATTAGTTAATGAATAATGTTCCTTATGTTAATTAAAGTAGATGACGGATACAACACATAACACCACAAAATTTCATACATTTTATAACACATACTTAAGTAACTCGTATCCCGGGTGTAATATTATATTGGGAAATACTTCACACCAACTCGGAAACATGTACCCTGAGACTTTATGCATAAAGAACATATAGGTTCCCTTCCACACCCTGAGTCCCACGAGAGACTAGTACGGTACTTAAATGAGGATCTGTCCCCTACTACGGTACAAGGTGTCATATGCACCAATTTTTGTCTTTCAAAAGATAGCCTGCCAAGCCCAATTTTTTTTTTCATGAAAACAACATGTTTACCTCAAAAATGCCACATTTTTCAAAATTGATGACTTACATTTCCCAACAAATATTACTAACTCACACATATACTAACACGCCATATATCTCATCATTACGACAACATATTTATTCTCATACAAATGCTTATTCGCAAGTAAGGCACCCAAATTAGTATGCCAATGCACATCCATATATCACACAAACCTGCACGTAAACACACAATAACACACACATAATATACGTTAATTATTATCGGGATTATGTAGCCCCCCGTAACTAACCTATACTTAGTGATTTTAACAAGATTTCATAAGCTTTAAGTTTGATTTCTTCTACAAGTGATGCTGGTCTAGTAGGGTATTGTCTAGTTTCTTGTTCTCGGGTCTCGAAAAAAAATAAGCAACTGAAACACAACATATGTTGTGCAGTCTTGGAACTGCTCGACTATATCAACTAACTGATTTACTATATCATTGAACTGATTTGTGCATCTTTTACACCGAATCTTTATGCATATTTAACAATCCAAACTGTCATTATAAGCCAAAAGTTAAGCATGAAGAGTTGTTTCTTGGAAGTAAGCCGCAAAATTTCATTATAAATGTAGTGTATTCTTTCGGAAGCCTTGTTAAAACTCGATTATTGGGTTCGTTCAAGGTTTAAAAACTTATTTCAATGAGAAATTTCATAGGTGAGCTCAAGGTATAGAATCTACTTATGCTAATTGGCAAGATAACATTGCTAAACATGTCTAGAAAGCTTGTATCCAATACATATGCACTTGGTTGCAACTAAAACCCGACATTCCCTTATCTTTATATATATTTATCTTTCTCTCAATCATATGTATGTGAGTAATATATGTTACAGAATATACCCTAAGTGTTCTGACCCCCTTATGAGGAGATTGAAGTGTGGCACGTGTCTCTAAGTGGGACACTTGTCCTATTTTTTTAAAAATAGTGTCTGACTGAATCAGTCGATAATTTCATCTATCAGTTGACTAACTCAAAGTACTCCCGCTAAGTATACCAACCTGATCTACTTCTCCCAACTCATTCAATTCATCAATTGGTTTCTTATAACAATCGAACACATTCATCTCGATTTTCATATTACCAAAGGAAAGCTTTATCATACCATTCCTATGGTTTATAACACCATTAGGCTTAGCTAAAAATGGTTTACCTAAGATAACCAGAATATATGTCAATGCGTCAGGAACTATGTAAGTATTAAAGTCTATAGGGAAATAAAATTGTCCTACTTGGACTTGTACATCCTCTATCACTCCCCTATGAACCTTCAAAGAACGATCAACCTTTTGAAGCACTAACCTTGTTGGATGAAGATTCACTAATGCCAAGGTCTAACAATGCTTGGCCAATCTCACATTCTCCAATCACTATGGGAATCGTGGGACATCCTAGATCCTTATACTTCGTAGGAGTGTATTGTTCAATAACCTACTCAACTGCTCAGTGAGGAATGCATGTTCTTTGACATTTAGATTATGTTTTATTGTATATAAATCTTTTAAGAATTTAGCAAAAGACAGAATCTGCTTAATGGCGTCGAGTAGCGGAATATTAATCTTAACTTGTTGGAGCATTTCGAACACTTTTTTATTTACAATGCTTTTATTCGGTTTGGCCAACCTTTGAGGGAAAGGTGACCTTGGCGTATACGTGACTCGTAGTTCGTTATCCTCATTTTTATCTCTAACAATTTACTCATTCTCTACCTCTTGCATGAGCCCTTTCTTCTTGATATCGTGAGAAAAATAGGGTAAAGACATCATAGAAGCATTTTGAGAACGATCAAAAGTTGGATTTTTATCACCAACTATTTCATCCGGACAAGTTGAATTTGGTATAGACAAAATGGCATCTCATCTGGACAAGATAGGTTTCATTCGATCAAAATCTACTTTCGTTTAGACGATATTAGATTACATCTAGAAGAGATTTTCAGCTCGTTTTTCTCTCTTTTATCGGAATTAAGTTCATCACCTCTTTTTGGTATTATTTTTCCACTTTGTAGCTCTGTAACTGCGTTAACATGATCAGTGGAAGTGATAACATTCGTAAAGTGAACGTGCTTTGTAGGATGCATCTCGGATTGTGCAGGCAAACAACCACCATTCGGTCTTACCAGATTTTGAACTAATTCGTGAATGCTTTTAGTGAGACCACCAATTTGCTCATTCATATTCTGTATGAGCCCAACTTGGTCCTTCATGGCCCGTTGGATACTACCAATTTAGTCATTCATACTTCTGGATAGACCTTGCATTTTTGCAATATTTTGTGCTAGAAATTTCTCCATGTTGTCATCCGTGCGATTCTCATGATAATTGGATGGTTCATTACGGAAAGCAGGAGAAACATAGGTATCACATACGGGACCCTTTCCAGCCCATCTGTTTAGATAATTAGACAGTACAGGTGGATTGGGTCGCTAGTTTTAACTACTAGGCTGTGGATTATGGTGGCCTTTTCTACCGTACTGTCCCTACTTTATATATGAATTATATTTCCCCCACTACGTTTGTGCATACAACACATCTTTGGCTAACGTCATTTGATTGCAGTCTTTAGTTTTATATTTTTCTATTTGACAAAAAGAACACATCGGGGGTTGTAAGGGAGGAATAACAATAACATTTTCACGGGGCAACTCTCTTAGTCCTATCACTTCTTGAAGGTAATATATTTTGCTTGCTACTTATCAACTTTATTAAGTTGATACATGTCTAGCTTCCCAACCACTTCTTTCAATAGGAATAATATAATGTCCCAGAAATTCTGAGTGAACTTTCTGGCATTTATAATAAATTTATTGAGGCTTATAATATTATTATTGCATCATTGTAGAACAAAAGTGCATGATGTGTTGTAGAATGAAATATGAAGTCTTAACATATTTATAAAAGTGTTGAAGTATGAAGACATGTTGCATTTTTACGAGTATTAGTATGTAGACTATAGTACTAGGATAACATGCTATGTATTGTAGAGAAGTAAAAGGGGTGTCATGACATTTTGTGAGGAACGCAATATTTGGATCTTGGTGCAAAGTAGATTGGATGGATGTTGTGTCGGAGTTTATCGGTAGTTGCGTAAAGTCATGTAAACTGGGTTTCAGGTACTCAAAAGGAATTTCGAAACTTGCGAAACACTTTTATTAGTGTCTAGTGTGATTACAAGTGTTTTTGGAAGTTTTTGACCTAAGGTGTGAGCACTCAAAATTCCAATACATCAAATCGATCCAACTAGCTATTGAATCAATCCAAAAGTTGAAAGCAATCAATCCAACAGCGGTTGAATAGATCCAACTTAGTGTTGACTGACTAAAGTGGGGTGAAAAATGACTTTTTGGCTGATAACTTTCCCCCAAATTCTAATAGCGAGGGAGAGAGAGAAAAGAGGAGAAAATAATTTTTAGACTTTAGCGCTTGATTTGATCTAGTTCCCGAGGGTGGATATGATTTCTAAGTGTAGATTCTTCATTCTTGGAGTGTAGAGTATGTTTTGAGGTAAGTCATGATCTTTGTCTCGCTCATTTACTATTCCTCAATTTTCGTGCCTAGTTCGTACGTGAAATTAAATTTGTTAATTCTTTATCCTCATTTTGAGTAGAGCATTTTCTCCTCTTGGTTTGCGTTGATTCGACTTCCATAGCTAGATCAAATCAAGGGGTAAAGAAGGAGATTAGGGGATTTTCAATGATTGGCTTTTGGGAATGTTATAGCATGATAATAGGTACGAGTAAGCTTCGAAATAACAATATATGCGTAAGTCTATGTGTGTTCCTTACTTGTAAATTTCTATGAGTTGAAGTATACTTTCTTGATATGAAGAAAATTGAATTGCTTGCTATTTAAATTTGTTTATGTGTAGAATGAAGCATATATAGACGTAGAATAAATTACATTGTTATATGTAATGGCATTTCATTCATACTTTGAACTAAAGTGATGATTTTCTTGATAAATGAAAAGTTTGGAAATGAGTTTTTCTTAAATATTGAAGCTTTGAAAATGAGATTTTCAAAGAAGTGAAAGCTAAGAATTTGATATATTTATGAAGGAACCGATGCTCAAAGTTTTACAAAGTTAAAAGCAAAGAAGTGAAAGCAAAGAATTTGAAGTGAAGTATGAAGTTTTACGAAGTTGAACATTTAAATTTGAAAATTTGAATATTGTTTAATTGAAGGAAGTTTGAATTGCATTCATGGATTACTGAGTCATTTTCCATTTCTTTTCGGGAGAAGGATAAAAAATTACGAAGTTTTAGAAGAAAGCAAAGAGAAGGCTCGACGCCTTACCGTGAAAATCGAAAAACCTAATAAAAGATATAAAGTATAAACGTTCCACCAAGGGTGCGATTTATAGTATAGATTCACGAAGGATCCTTTTTTTAGAAGAAAACAAATTTAGATACTAGTCCCAATCTTTTAGAAGTTGAAGTTTTTTAGTGAAGTAGAAATCATTGTCGAGTTGTATTGTATTGAAGTTGCATAGTATTTATTCTTATATGTGGTATTTTATACTTAATGGCATCGCATAACATCACATGTGTCGTGTTATTTAGTAGGCTAACTCGTACAATTTTTCTTTTCCATATTATTATTGTAGGTGCAGAAACGAGAAAGATATCCTTGAGATAACTCGGTGTTTTTCTTGTACATATTTTTGAAGATAGACATGTTAGATCATATTTTGTAGTGGCCATTATTCATGTAATTCATTGGGCCATAGAAGTTTTACAGTTGAAGTTTATCTATTGTAGTTGAAAGTTGTATTTTATATTACATTTTGTTGTGACCCATGAGGTTATTCGGGTTAGAACAAATATGTAATATATTCTATGTTAATTAGATGGGTTATATACATTATTATTTGGTTCAATCAAGTAGCTTGATTGATGTTGTAAACGTGGTGTTTACTTTGATATTATTATTGCTTGTGAGTAGGTTATGCAGTATTTCTTCTTTTGGTACACTCTGATGAAATTCAGTTGTAGTATGAGAAGTGAAAGTTAGCGTTGTAGAAGTGAATCCCATTTTATTTTCTTTCTTTAAACATATATTGTTTGTTTCATTTTCTTTAAAAAGGGATCACACTCGCCCCTCAATTTTTACAAGATTTGGGGCGTAACAAATGAGTTATCTCCCCCAATCGGACAATCTTTTCATGTTCTAGACTCATTGACCAGGTCATTGAAAAATGAAGCAAATTCCCACTACTCATATTGGAAATTGTTTCCTTCAATCGGGCATTGAGTGAACTGTGAAAGAACCTAATCAGATATGCTCTATCATAACCATAATGAGGGCATAAAATAAGCAGATCCTTGAAGCGTCCCCACGCATGGACCAGAAATAAACTGAGAAATCCTCTCTTGATACCTGAATGTTGGATGACTTAGATAATATTTATCCAAGAATATATTTTGCATCTCAGTCTAAGAATCAATTTAGTACAGTGGAAGAGCTTGAAACCAACTCCTAGATTTATCTTTGAGAATGAAATGGAAGAAACTTAGACATACTACTTCTTCATCCACACCAGGATCAACAATAGCTGAGTACATGGTGATATAATAACTGAGAAAGCTATAAGCATTCTCATTGTTAAGCCTATAAAAATTTAGAATACTTTTAATAATGTTTGGTTTTACTTTGAAAGTACCATGTACTTCAGGCAGTAAAACAATGTAGGTAGGTTGACATTATTTAACTGGATTTAGTATCTGTTCAACAGGGACATTCATAGGATGAATCGACATATTTTGTGGTTGTAGATATGAACTAACTTACAACTATTGACCGCTATACTGTTGTTGAGTCCACCGTATTTCACTTACAAATACTTCTAAGTTCGCAACATCTACCTTCTTATATATATATATATATACATGTAGGGTTCGTCCAAGGGATCTGTTCATTCGAGTTTCGTTCAATAATCCTATGTTTTAGGGCATACGTTTGGTTAAGTTGTGTCACGAGGTACACTTATACATGTACAAGATTTCAAGTTTAAATCCTTATTTTGCCAGTGGTCTTCTTCTCATCAATTCCACTTAACAAGGGTTCCAACAGTATTACAAAGTTCATACCATTCTCAAGGGACACAATTTGTTCACCAGGATGTTCCTAAATTTTCAACTTCAATATCATTTGCATTGTCATTCAACATACGTATCTATGGTCTTTCACATATTCATTTCATAATTAAGTTATCATTGGTATTTTCACTCGCTCTTCATTCTATAACACATCTAAGTTCTTACTTGTTAGGGTATAATTATCCGTAGTTCCCGCTTCATCTCAAAATTTCAGGTTCTGGATATTGTTTCTTTAGGGAAGACATTCCTCTCATGCTGAGCGCCTTATTAAGTCTGATACTAGTTATTTGTCAAACTCTGTCTAGTTTAAGTCTATCTATCACTTTTCTAGTAGTCTTCAATTCTTCCCTTCCGTCGTACTCGTTGCACTAACATAACACCGCGTCCTACTTTGTTAAGGGATTTCGTGTCTTAATATTAGGCACAGCGTACTTACTTTGCACATATGTTCCATATCACATCTAAATTCCTTCTTTGTCCATCCATTCCACATCTTGAATTCAATTTTCCCATTGGACCTTAAAATCTCATTATGTTAGTCAATTTTATTTCTAGCATCACGCTTCAAGGTTGTTGTACTACTCTTACTAGCTATTTCTTTTTTATCTACTTTAATCATTCTTGTCATACACTTCGCCTTTGAACACTCCACCAATCATCTGCTAGACACTAGTTCCATAGATATTTATATAGGTTCACATTTATATACTTAGGCAAAAAAATTTAAACTCCACATACATCCATGACCACCTTATAATCTTTCCAAATCATTCAAACTACCTAACCACGTCCATTTTCAGTAATTCCCATCACTAAAAATTTCAATTGTCAATTATTTCCAATCATTCATACAAAATGCAGGTTTGCAATTCCCATTCAACCTTCACACATTTAGGATTTCACATCATAACTTATCTTCTTGCATAATTCCATTTCTTAATTACTTGTGCTACCCAATATAATTGCCTTCAAACGTCAAATATACTCTTCTTACCACTCCATCTTATTCACAGGCATCCATAAGTCTTGCTGCCAGATGGTCCATTGGTCTACATATTTCTCAGTAACCACTTTCTCACACTATCATACCCACAACTTTGCTAAATCCGATCTAACAATTTTAAGTTCTATTTCCTTCACAGCCTATTTGCTAGGGCACTTTCATGGAATGACATCCTACTCGCACCTTAGTTCTCTAAAGAATTTTCTCAAAGGGGGTACCGACTACATTATTTACTTCCTCCAAGTCCTTTAAAACTCTTAGTTTAACCATGTCTTACACTCAGTTTCTCGCATTTTCACCCACATAATTCTAATTTGTGTTTCCTCCAATCCTCTAGTTTTGAGCACCTTTACTATTGTGCGCAATATTGCTAAAGTCTTGTTTTCCACTTAGTAAGAATGTGTCCAAAAAGCTGCTAGACTCAATACTGGTTTTCACCAATTTAAGATGATAATCAAACGAGTTTGGTATTTGGCCTGGAAGTTGTACGAATTAAGTGGTCAAAAAAGAACAAACAGTAATTTATCCCTGGGGATGGGATACGACAATGTACAACAAAAGGAGTGGTAGGGGACTTTGGATTTTAAAGCACTTTCCTTGTTCTAGGATAGCCTTAAAGGGAATATCTGCCAAGTCGAAGTCTAAGCAGACTTGGTTCCGTTTTGTAGACCACCTTGAATTCTCCAATTTTTAATCAGATAAGGATGTAAAGTAGCGGTTTCATGAGGAATGATTGAACCATCTATCAAGCATTCTAGGTTGTCGTCTTTGTTCGGTTCACTAGGTACAGGTAACAAACTATCGCCTTTCTAAGCTTTTTTTGTGTCACACCCCGAATTTCCATAAACCC
>MKEJ01086608.1:0-11623 GCA_001753735.1 Embelia ribes | reverse complement strand
CTTTAAATTGTAATGCTTCAGATGTTAACAATTGAATTCAGTCTTTTGCTTCAAAATACATTGCTCTCAATTTCTATTTGATTAGCAATACTCTGTTTCTTCTTTCCTTATCCTAAAAACAACAACAGATACACTTCATTGGCAGTTTTGGAAACCAGATCACTTCTCACAAATGAGGGCAGGTGAAAATCCATGTAAGCATGAAAATAAAAAGGCATCTGAACCAAACGCAAAACTTCTGCTTAAAGAGCAACTAATCTCATTATTCTTGTTCATTTCCAAAGAAGGCAGTCACTTACCCAAAACCATTTTCGTGGGAAAGCTCCACCCCAATTTTTCTCACAATAGGAAGGTGCATTTTGGAATTCGTACCTTTCACCATCCCACTCTATCCAACCTGAAGCAAAACATGCATCATCACAGCATATATAAAACACGATGATTAAAGAAAATCAACATAAATCGTTCAGATTCAAGCATGCATCCAGGAAATGAAAAACATAAAAAACTAGAATTAGCTGCCTTCCTCATATGTGACTTGCTTATGAACGTTTTTCCTACATTGAAATCAATGCATATCTGCACTAAATCAGTTGCAATCAACAATATCCTAAACAATTTGGGCTCTAGTGGTCATAAGGTTCAATTAATTTGAATGCTCATACTTCTTCCTTTTGGCACAACGAGATTGTATCTCAACCCCTCGACTATCATTGACGAATTGTTTCACAATTCAACACTACCCCAAACTATATTATAGTTAAATTCTGATCAATCATGCCTTTTTGAATCTGGTCCAACTCAAACTCTTTGCAGAAGTAACTATAAACTTTTATGGTTTCTTAAATGACCTGATATTAATGCTAACTTGTAGAATCACCTCGAAAAGTATCTCCTTTGAGTCAATATATTCTCGCATGATAATAATATCAAGTTTAATTACATACCATGGTTTTCTCAATCTTGCTCATCATATCTTCTGCTTAAAGAGCTACTAATCTCAATCTTCCCAAGTTATGACATTAGTCCATAGGAAAAAGAGTAATTGCACCCATACATATCTTGCTCATCAAATCCCAATACTTGTTTGCTGCTTCTTATAAAGTTACAATTCAATAACAAAGGCGTTGTCAGTCGAGTGCATATTCTGAAAGTTCCTAAAAGATCACTTGACATGGTTTAACTCGTGAACTACTTGCAATGTATTCATAAAAGTATGTGACAGATGAGAAATGTTACAGTAAACAAGCAGCAAGACCGATCAAATATCATTTGCTTGTGAAACCACATTACTATGTATCAGACTATCAACTAAAAAGCCTCCAAACAGACTCTGTTTAGGTATCAATAAGTTATTTACCAGTTTTCTCCTCCCACATTTAAGGCCAAGGAGAATGGTACAAACATGAGGCAGGATACAACATGGGCAGGCCAACAAGTGCTTTTCAGAAAATGGTTACTACAGAGCAGGGACAAGGCAGACATATGTACTTCTAACATCCGTTGTCCCATACAATTTTTACTCGAATTTTCTGGAAATTTGTTATGTTAAGAATAATAATATTATAAAGAAAGTAGAAGTGTCTTATACGTCATATGTAAGAGATTATCTTCTTTCCCAATTTCCATTCCCATAAGAATGAATACTAGTTTAGACAAACTTGAATAAAGCATTATTAAGAAACTTCCATCTTCAACAATTACTTGGACTATGACAATCAAGTATCTATCAACTAAATATCACCAAGTCAACTGCACTTGTAAATCAATGGTGACAAGTATTGTTCTAAACATATTACGCTCATTGTAAGCACTTCATACGGTTGTAAGAAATAACTGCCCTCGTAAATCAAGACTACAGCACTGACGCATGAGTTTTTTCTTCCAAAACATTGCAAAAAGTATGGGTTTGTACACATACATTACACTTCACCCAGTCATCATTTTTGAATACCAAATGACTAAAACACGAAAGAAAGAAATAGTTCAACAGGATTATATGACAAAGTAGTATGTTATTAAATAGCAGCACACGAAAGTGGCAAATAGGACATAAGTGGATTTTTTTTTTCTCTTTTGAGATCCAAGCAGTCTTCCATCAAGAAGTGATTGGAGCTCCTCACAGCATAGCTCTATATCGTCGTCAATTTAAATTAGATCAGACCGTCCAAATTTAGAGATGACATGATGATAGATTGATGATTATGGGGCTACAATCATTTCTTGAATGGAAGCCCCGCAATCCCCTTTTTTGGGGGGTAAGTAGGAGTGAAGAGTTACCAGTTGAAAGTCCACCAGCCATGCATATCTGCCAGTGAGGTTCAAATACAGGAAAAGCAGCAAGCCAACCAGCTGTAGACTTCTGTTTAGAACTGATATTGCCCCATCCAAAAATAGGGCGGGTACTGTATTCCCACCGGGCAGTCTTTACAATATCTACATAATCTGTCCTGTCATTATAACGTATATGATTTTAAACAGCCAAATATGCCCAGCCGAACAAACCAGAGTAAATTTGATTTTATTATGGTGCAGTTGATTTCTCGACATGGTATCCAGAGATGGACATTCCAGCCGTATCTTATTATAAAGTTCGTCATCGTACCGTTTCTCAGTAACACGTAGCTATTTTATGCAACACTATCTCACAAGTCCATTTAGATTTATTATGGTGTAGTTGATTTGTTGACTTCTCCTTCATCTTGGGAGAGTCTTTTATTTTATCAAGATTTCATTTCCTTAATTAATTATTAGTGTTTTCCTTTAAATACCCAATGTAACAATGCCATTTGACAGTTTCTGACTAATGCAAATTTGAATGTGACAACCAAGTATCCAAGTACCTCCCATCATCACGAATGGAACCTTGATGCCAAAGTGGAGTAACTTGGAAACCCTCCAACACTCTTTGATTGAACTCCTACGCAGACCACAAATTGAAAAGAATAAGCAGAAGTATACAGGTAATTGATGTAAGAGTAAAAATGTTCGCATATTTCCAAACCAGAAACTGTCATTTCAAAAGGAATGTAAAGAAGTTTTAGTCTTTTAGTATGTCAAACAAAATAAACTGTCAATAGCTTTTAAAATTAGGAAAGAAGCGAACCAGGTTTCCATGCCACGAGGCGATAAGGTAATACTAGAAAAGACTGGAAATCTGCTAGCAACACCTTAAGAGGAATCTTAAGCGAGAACTGAGAAGATCCAATAACAGTACAAATACCATCTTAAACTAAAAATCTCCCACTTTTAGCATATCATATAACTGACTCCTGAAGTGTACCACAAAATTGTAAAGAACAAACGAGATACATCATTGGTGCACCATCGTGAAAATATCTATACTGGCACGCCGTGGTACAAAGGACCGCCTAAAATGAAAATCCTAGAGTTACTGAACGATGCTTGGTTCACCCTAAAGTTTTTCTCATTATTTTCTTTTTCAATTCATTTTTTGAAAGCATTCTTTTGGTCAAAAATCCCACAGCATAGGAATCACAATCTACAAAAAGTTTCATCATAGCAACAGTCAGTAAAAGCTAGGTCTCCGAAGAACTTGACGTAGTAAGTTGGACGTGGTAAAGATTGTACATATTTTCACGTCAAAAGCAGGTGTAACACGGGGAACAGGTAGCAATCACAGCACACATACATCACCTTTCAGTTATAAAATCATTTATGCTCACAGACACTGGAAACAATCTTGAACTCAACTTCCAAGGCTTTCTCGTGTAAAAAGTGTCATAAAAAATTAAAATAAGCTAAAATCCAAAAATTTTCTGCAAAATGTAAAGAAATAAAGACCTATACTGGACATCATTCACTATTGACCCAAAATAAAAAGAATCAAATCAACAGAGACTAAATCAGCGTGAAAGGGAATTTTCCTCGTGCAAGTCTGCTATGTGCCTTCTTTAGGGATCCGTAAAGTTTGACGATTGTTAAATAATGAAACTGAAAATTAGTAAAGTTCATTATATTATGACAACCTCAGTGAAGCAAAGCACAGAATAGAACAATTGTGTGTTGAAGCATAAATCGAAGTATAAGTCCATTCAATTTCCAATAGAAATTTTACATTCAAAGGAATAATGAAATGGGGGAGGGAGAGAGAGAGAGAGAGCGCAAAGAATGGATATAGTTTAACCTCAGGTGGAACCTCCTTACTAGGAGCCCCCCCTGCCTTCTGAGCGATAAATGTGTTTCCCAGCATCAACTCATGTCTACCTGTGCAAGGAAAGCTTTCATATGATTCAACTCCAAAGAATACTAATTCACACACTTTGAACCATAACAAGAGAAACGAAAACAAGCGATTTTATGGAATGAAGTAGAAACAGATGTTCCTTTCTCACATATAGTATTTATCTATTACCTTCTTATTATAACTCAGTATAACCGATGCCAATACTTTCTCTTTAATGATTTTGTACAGCAAGAGTACAAGGTCAGATATTAACTGTTGCGAGCTAGATACATGCTCTGTTTGTNNGTGGCATAGCCCATAAGATTTCCCACAAAATATATGCAACACTTGAATTCTCCTCCTCTCCTCAAAAAAGGAAAAAAAAGAGGCGGAAATAAGAAATCCTGCCATCGCCATTGGATAAAAAAATTATAGGAGCAACATAACAAACAAAGGCAATACTTCAAACAGTAAATAATTGTTGATCACTAAAATTCTGAACTACGTGTTAATTTCAGTATGAAAGTAATGAAATTTGAAGTTTAGGAACAAAATACCTACTTCCCCAGAAGTTACTCGAATCATCAACATATTGACAGATGTATTTGTCGTCGGCACCAAGAATTTGAGCCCCAACTCCAGTAAAGAGAGGTCCATTTTGTGCCTCCTCAAATTTCGTCAATTTTTTTCGAAAAGCAGGATTTTCAACAGAATACATGAAGCAGAAGCTCTGCCTCCTTTCCGGTATTGACACCTTAAAGTACCAACCTTCGAAAAATTTCCGAGCACTTCCATCAAAATGATACCTGAATAATGAACCACATCATGATTTCTGAGTACAATGTTAGGCTTCCTTTCCATTCTCAGCATCTAGAGGTCAGGAAGAGAAAAGGATATTGGTGAAAACCAACAGTAAATAGTGAAAAGAAAAGTAGAGAAATCAACTAGATCTTCCGCATTTTTTATACTTGTCAGCACAGAAGAGAGTGAAAAAAGTCACAACTTATCAGCAACGAAACAGATCCAAACCAAATTAGAGGCCAACACTGTATTTTTTGACATCTTTGACAAATCAACCACTTAGCAAGTTATAGAAGGCACCATTTACACTTCATGCTATCAATTTCAACAGTACACGAAGCCAATACTTAAACATGCATACTGCCAGAACTTGTTGAGCATCATTCATCAAAAGGTCAAATGTTTTCGCCATTAACATCCTTCTTCCGGATAACCAAAATGATTTTCACCCAAAAAGACTTTCATCAAATGTCATTTACTAGAAATCATCGAGCCGCTTCCTTGAACTTCCACAGCCAAATAAAACAGTTTGCCAACAAGATCTCAAGCCATAAGTTCGCGATATCACTTCAGTCTCAATTCTTAAAAAGCACATACACTTTCTTAGAACTTATCAAGCCGAAGCGAATACCATGGAGCACCAATACTTTCAAACACAGGCTGTGATTGGTCACAATCTGCAGCCTTTCAATGACCACCATTTTCTCATAATACAACAGTATGTTTGCCAGGTTCCTAGTATTCCAGAGCATGCAAACCCTCTTTCTCTCCATTTGAATTCCCTCACAAGGATAAGTAGCATCCCAAAATCTTCACTAATTTGACCACATCATTCGATGTGAAAAGAAGTAAGACATTGAAAATAAACATTCTCTCGAATCACCAGTAGAATAATGGACAATTAAAACCTTTACCCATGCTAGTAAACTACCAAATTCTAAACCATAAAAACAGGGGAAATCCATCAATTGCACAAAAAAGTAGAAGCTAGTGAGAACAAATGTGATCAAAATATATACAAGCTCCGTTTGGGAACTTAAGGATTATAAACTCATGGAGGTTTTGACATTTTGTGCATATATTGTACACTACTAGGGCCTGATAGAAAAATTGATGATTTGAAATACATAGGAATTTGGATCTGTAAATGTACTTTGTAGATAGAACTGAGTATATTAATGCATGGATAATGATATATTAAGAGATATGTGGTACTAAATGTGTTTTTTTTTTTGTCTTTGTGAGTACCATGGTTCGAAAACCAACTTCCAAAAAAGGTGATTTAAAATCCATATTTGCATTGCATTAGGGAGCTTTGACATCATGGATTTGAAATGACTAGTGCATAACATCCACAAAATGTCTCCTATTGTACGCATCTCAAATCAATACATTGAACTTATTAGCATCATAAAAAGTTCGTCTCCCTACATGAAAAAATGGACAACATTGCCCTCACAATCAATCCCAAATCTTTCAAACCATTCTCAGCATTAGTTTATGAGTCCCATGTATTGAAATCCCTATTTGCATCTGATGCATTGAATCACATCATCGCGCTAGGATTTGATCTTGTGGAACAATAATATACTAGGGTTCATTATTAATATCAAAACAATTTAGGGATCATTCTATTGTCAATCAAATCTCTCATACTCTCTGTTTCTCAACCACGTCTCTTCTCATTCTCATTCTCTTTCTCTTTTTTTTTTGTCTTTCTCCTAAGATATGATAAACTTGAAATAGACTCTTGTACTAGTGTGAATTTGAAATGGTGTATGTCAAAGCTGTTAAATCATATATCGTAGAGCGCACAAGTAATCTGGGATTATGAAAAATAAGAATCAACAAAGTACTATCGATAAATAATTACTAATGCTGAAAAATAGACTTAATATTTTGCCTCTTAAACTTTCTAACTGCTTTTGTTAAGTCCCATGATTTCATCCCATAATTCCATACATGCTTTGTTTAAGACCCAATATGTCTAATTTCCCATATTATTAAATTCTACACCATATTTCAATTTTATATTATTTTAGCTTCATACCTGGTCATTAAAATGTAACGTATTACTTGCATGTAATTCATAACATTTTTCAATTAAAATGTAATATGGAGCTTAATTTAACATATTGAAATATCATATACTATTTGATCTGTTAAGTATTTTATTTATGCTTTTTTGCAACAAAAATTTCCGATACAAGTTGTAAAGTTCCGAACTAGATGTACCACACCTATCACAAAATTTATATCGCATAATAACATGCAGTGCGTACTGAGATATATTACAAATAATAAGGTAGATTTATACAGTATAATTTGGATTTGTACCAGTATAATTATGTCTTGTATGCCTTGTATAGTGTATGGTAAGCATACAGTGTAATGACAAGTACCAGTATAATTATGTCTTGTATGCCTTGTATAGTGTTATGGCAAGATATTGACAACCATAGGGTACACAGTGGCGAACCCGGGGGAAGGGGGGCCATGGAAATTTATGTGTAAAATCCAAAAATTTTCAAACATAACCAACACACGGCCCCCCAGAAAAAAAAATAGTCCCTTTTATGTATAATTATGTACTTGGCCCTCCAACGAAGAATCTTGGGTCCGTCACTGATGGTACACATAAAAATGCACGGATTGTGCGTGTAGAATATTTAGGTTTTGTATAATTACTATTACTTTTTATAAATTTTAAATTTTTTATATGACATTTATTTTTGTTTTTTCTTTTCCAATTATTTTAAAACTTTCTAAGAAAAAATAATGTCCATCAAATTAAGTTTAAATTGGGTGGATATCTTAATATGATAAAGTTCTATAATATTATTACTTATTAGGACAGTATTTTTGAAGATTTGTGGAAAATCTTGATAGTAGTAGCATAACAATATTTCTAAATTAGTTATTACTAAAAATCTTTAATTGGTAAAACATGTGTCAAGAAGTTTAAAAGGGGGTCGGGAGTCGCCATGCCCTGACGTCCGAAGTTTTTGTAGAATTTATGCATAAATTTCGAAAATTTTCAAAATCTCTTACCATGCGCCCCCCTAACAAAAAAGAATAAACCTCCTCTATGGACTTGCACCCACCCCACCACGAAATCTTGGGTCCGCTACCAAACAAACACGTGTCAAGAAATTAACAAGAAACGTATCGAAAAACTATAGCTGACGTATGATGCAGAAAACTCAATTTCAATATAAATGACAAGATGTGTCGCTTTGTGCATTTCTCATATCCCAAAATAACTCCGGTGTGGTGTGCGTGCCCTAAACTCCCAATCAATCACAAAATAGCAACAAATTATTCCCAAATCCCTAAATTGAGTACTGAAGAATTACCCGCTGTGCGGAGTTCGGAGATGGCGATTGGGAGGTGTAGGCGCGTACACAGGCGTACCGTAGGGCACTTGTGGTTTCTCCTCAACCGCACCTCCGGCAACTTCTGCCAAAACACGCCGCCATCGGAGCTGCTTGCGGAGGCCACTCTCCGACCGATTAGTTGTTATAGAAGTTGAATTGAGAAATGAAGAGCAATTGCTGCCGAGTGCGCACAGGCTTGTTTCCATCGGCGTAACTTTGTTGATGATGATGATGATGTGTGTTTGTGTGTGTGCGAGAGAGAGAGAGAGAGAGAGAGAGAGGAGAGGAGAGAGAGGGGATTTCATAATCAGAGATTAATATGTGGCGTGAGAGACGTGACGCATACTTGCTGATAGGAGGTGTCGTGGCGGGAGGAAATCCCAAACCAAAGTTGTCAACATTCCCATCGGTCTTCAGTTTCTCCGCCAGTTAATTTTTCAAACGACAAATCTTACATGTTTTTATTTTGGGAAAAATTTGTACAAGTGCTAGAAAAAATTTCTTTTAGGTTATTATTCACAATTTTTTAGTAAAAAAATATTTTATTTTTATTCAAATAAAATAAATATACCAATATATAAAAATAATTATTGATTTCTTTCTTAATTGAAAATATTGAGAGAGTTGAAAATTTGTTCTTTTCCATAAAAATATATAATATTATATAAGGACAAATAATAAGTAAAAATAAAAAAATATGTTTAAAATATTTCTAAGTACGTTAAAACACAAATTGTATTTGGCCTCTCTTGTATTAGTTGTTACTTGTTCAAGCCATCACATGCATAATAAAAACTGAAATTAATTCCAACCCTATCAAATTTAGAAAAATTAGGGTATAAAATGAATTTAATTCTAAAACTAAAAAAATTCAACAAAAGTTCAAAAAGAAAAATTTAATTTAATTTCATAACTCAAACAAATTTCAGCAAAATACCAATAAAAAATTAATTCAATTCCAAAAAATTCCCAATTAGAAACCCTAATTCAGAAAATTTTAATCAATTAAGAAAACCCAAAACCTCAATTTCCAATTCTACTCAACCTCAATTTCCAATTCTACTCCATCAACACAAGTTATTAAAACAATAATATTTTTCCACAATCAATTTCAATCCAATTCATGTTTACTATATATATATATATATATACATAAATGTATATAGTTAAGTGTATATATATACATATTACTAGTTAAAAACATAATTTTCAGCTCCACAGAGAAAATATACATATCGTACTTCTAAGGTGAAATCAAACGAGCCCCTGCGTTGGATCATAGTCTTCAAAATTATTTCCAATTCTTAAAACAAAATTTTCAGGCCAACGAGAATATGCCAATTGGTGTTTCTATGCATTTTATTTTTCATATCATGGTTAACTACGAATTGTAACTTTACTACTTAACGTAATTGGCCCAAGTTAAAACTCTTTAATATTTTTATTCATCCCACGGAAAATCTTTAACCGGAAACTTGGTTGGATTTTGCACTAGCAAAGGTCAGAAGAATAATGTCATTTATAAAGTGATTCAATATTTGTATTCCTGTCATCATTTTTAATATCATATGCAATTGAGAACATGCAGCCGCAATATTTTTTTGCTGTTTTTATCATATATTAGCAATGAATCTTGATCAAAAAATTGCATGGAAGATTTGTCATGTACGAGTTGCTTCAATACAATGAAATTCTGTAAATAATTTATTTAATTTACGGCCTCTTCTACCATACTCAGACTCGTATCAGTTTTGAGTGATGATGGTAGTGGTTTCGTCTGAACTTTGGAAATTGAGACATTCCGTACTCGAACCCAAATGATCGAGCTTGCTATTTTATTTGTCATGCTTTGTATTTGTATGCTATGATTCATTCAACTGTTGCTATTACTCAAAACTTTATACGAATGTATACATGGTATGGTATTAAAGTGGGGTACCACTACTTGCAAATGGGTGGTAACACAAACTATAATGGTATCACATTTTTGTCATTACTAGAAAACGGAATTACGCTGGGGCTCGAAGCATATTGAGCACGTGTTGCCTTCTATTTCTTTCTCAATTAATTTTGGAGAGGATGTTAACACAAACTACAATAGTATCACATTTTTGTCATTACTAGAAAAATGGAATTGTGCCAAGGCTCAAAGCATACCGGGCACGTAGTGTCTTCTATTTCTTTATTATTTAATTTTAGAGCATTTGTAGGTGCAATGGGAGGATAGGGGCATACCCTAGATTTTTTAGAAGAAAACTTTTTCTTAGGCATTATATTGATAATTGATATTTATTTCTCAAACTTATATGTTTGGCTTATCTTAGCATTGATAACACTACGATATAAGATGCATCTATTTATATTATTCCACTTACACAATTGATGGTGGAGGTTCACTACATCCAATGGTTAATGATTTTGATTCCCATGATAACTATGAAAAATATATAGACATTTATCTTGATAAACAATTTCTATAATATTTTTATGTTTGTCCGATGTGAAGTTTTTAAAGTTGTCTTTGTAAATATCAAATTTATTAATCTCTCCAAAAAATATCTAGATATATATCTTGCTAAACATTTTATACAATACTTATAGATTTATCCTTGATTCTCTAAAGTTTCTATAGTTGTCTTTGTAAATATCTAATTACTAAAAAAATGTATAATAAAACTATAGTATTAAAAAGTGTATGAAGATAATGTAAATATATGACATCTTGTTAGAGTTGCTAATAATAACAAAAAGAGTGCCACGGCCAAGTAAACTAAGATAGAGAATGAGCTCGTCTAACTTGAAGAGTGATTTTATCAGCATGTTTAATAAAAATACTTTTATAGCAGGATTTGAAGAATGCCACAGTCAAGATTAATTGGCCTATCGAGAAAATCCATACGATATATGGACAATATTTTTGTGAAAAAACTAGCCCAATCGGAAGAATTTTTGCGCTTCATATTGAAAATTTAAATTATCCACCATGAGAAAATGTCGATTTAGGGAAGCCATTACTGACACAAACCATCCATAAGTTGCAATATCCTGATGACTGACGTAATAACAAATCAAGCTTCTGAAAATAGAGACAAATTCACACAATTGCAGTGAACACTTTTCGACGGACGAATACATCCAATATACGCACCAAAAGGCCCTGTAGTGTATTAGACTACATGATAGCAATCTACCCGTGGTCGCCATACAACAAGAGTTTGTATAATACTTGAATCAAAAACTCAAAAATGAATAAGTCTAG
>MKEJ01086596.1:0-10219 GCA_001753735.1 Embelia ribes | reverse complement strand
GGACAGTGTGGTACACTGGTCTCGCCTTGAATTAAATCCGGAACCGTTGAATTTGTGATTCTATTACAACGTTCTCTATGAATCAAATCGTTGCCAAAACTGAAAGCTTGACAAGTAAGTTTTCTAATTTTTCATTATAACTTATTTATGTTATTATTAATATCCAGTTTAATGCAAGATTATTGTACTATGAGAAATAACAGTACATTCCAAAATTTATTTAGTAATATGCATGTAGGAATATTCTACATAATTGTATATATAAAATCTTAATCCGTATGTAATTACTAGATACACGTATTTTGTAGTTAACTAGTGTTAGTTGATCATGCTAGCATCTCAACCAAACCTTGAAGGAGAGTAATATTATAATATTTATTATTTCAACAACTCTTTGCCAACTCTGATACCGTTTTAAGTAATGGTGATGACTTTTCAGCTAAATCTGTTAGGAAGAAAAGTATTATATTTTTTTATTATTTCAACACGCTTCTTCAGTCGTGGTGTATATTTCAGCAAATAAGTGGAAATCAACTTTTTTAATTGAGTGGCTTTGAGAATATAAAATAGAACATATGTTAGGGAAAGAAGCATTAAATTTTTTATTACTTCAACAAACCCCTCATTTGCATCATATATTTGAGCCAACAAATGGAAATTAACTTTTTTAATTGAATAGTGGTAAGACTTGAACCTAAAATATATGTATGCTCTAATACCATATTTGTGATCATGTTATCATCTTACTTAAAAATTTAAACTATTAGGAAGATGAGTATTATATTATTTATTATTTCAACGAGTGGAAACGAAATACAAAGTATGAAAGTAGGAAGCTATATTATAATCTTTACTATGTAATAAACTATAATTTCCCTTAATTAAACTAACTAATATGATTTTGATAGGTTTTAGGTGAGCCTCTTGTGGTGTTGTGTGGTACCATTGGGCAAAAGTTTGTGGCTGTAAATGAAGAGAAGTTGTTCAAAACATTGGTCCGCACTCTATGCAAAAACTTTTTCTATCTACCTATCAAACTGTTGCTTTGCATCCCAGTGATCGGAAGGAGGAGCCACATAAGTTCCGAGCCACGCATTTCCTTATTAATAAATATTACACAATAGAGAATTCATTCTACTGCTTTCATGCACTACTATAATATAGAAATTTATCTCAAGGGGTATATGGATATATATGACTTGAATATATAAATGTAAAATTTCTTAGAAACTGAGAGCTATAGATCAAATATTTCTTATACTCTTTATATGAATTGGAGTAAAGAAAGAAAATGAACTAGAGGAAAAACTCTTCTTTTTTCATATGTTTATTTGAAACAAAACAAGCCATTACATAGGCTTACACAACTAGAAACAGAGTCCTAAAATTACTCAACTTATTTGATAAGTGTGCCTAACAATCAGCACTAAACTAGGAACATAAAATGGAAAAAGAACAACTGAATCTGACCAGTTCAACATAGACTTATTCAAACAGAAAATAAAATGGTAAATTACTGAAGTAAATAACACAACTTCTAACATTACACTCCATGCACAAATTTGTCATAGAAAAAGAGAAACTAAGGGAAAAGGTTATCGTTCTCGCGATGATGCAATTTCACATGGGTGTAATTTTCAAGAAAACATTAACGTAATTCTTATGATTCTACTACAATAGACGACCAATTATGGGTTAATACCATTTCATCCCATCTGTACTCAAACTTCCTTAATCCTAGACTAAAGTATTTGCGTACTGCATTAACAGAATAGCTCAAAAATGTGATCTTACCCTAAAAAATTTCATGTAGCAATTAGCACCTCAAAATTACGAGAGGCTTTAAGCGTAAGAAATTTCAATCTCAATAATGTAAAAGCGAAACTAACCATCAGAGTAAAATACACACTTTTTCCTTCTAAGTTACAAACTAATATGCAATAAGTCATGCCTCAAAAGCTAAAAGTTGGAGAAATAGGGACCATGGTTGTGTCTCCTGTACTGGAATTGCTTAAAATCTACTTCATAATAATGCATGCATGCATAACAAATCCACTTAAACAACTATTTCAACTCTATAAATCAATCTATCTATATCTATAAATAGCATTGCAGACAGCTTTAGGCTTTCACAAAAATTAAGATAGTTGTTTAAGCTACTAGCACTACACCATGTCTCGAGAACTTGCAATACTAAGCTTTTTGCTGATTACTTTGCATACACCTCTAGGTAATGCACTGAGTTCAAATTACTACCAGCAGACGTGTCCAAATGCCGAAACAATTGTCACACAGGCAGTGAAGAATGCAGTGATGAAAGACAAAACCGTCCCTGCGGCTCTGCTCCGGATGCATTTCCACGATTGCTTCATAAGGGTATGCACTGAAACTCCAATAACATTTCGTAATAATGGTTCTCTCAATCTATAACTTATTACTTCATTAATTGGATATATATGTAATCAATCTGTTGCAGGGGTGTGATGCTTCTGTGCTGTTAAATTCAGTTGGGAAGAACACTGCGGAAAAAGATGGGCCGCCAAATATTTCCTTACATGCATTTTACGTCATTGACGACGCCAAACAAGACCTAGAGAAAGCGTGCCCTGGTGTAGTTTCATGCGCGGATATCTTGGCTTTAGCTGCAAGGGATGCGGTGGTGCTAGTAAGTATAAAAATCACTCTAATGCCCATAGATGTAAAACTAGAAGCCTAGGCAACTAGCTCTTAAAACCAAGTTCAAGCTAGGCTCACTTACTAAACATATATGCTTGAGTCAAAACCGAATAGGATTGCCCGCAATCTCAATAGATAGCAATTGCACCCGAACAACTCACTTCATTTGCACCCTTAACCAAGTGCACTGATCCTTGGGTGGGCAATCAATGTGGAAATATCATGTTCTCATAAATATAGACATTTAGACCCAAAAACCCCCCCGAAACCAAATCATAAAACATAAGGAAAATTATCACAAAAATTACACATGAAAAGAGAAAATAATCAGAGCATCTGAAAGATAAATGAGAGAGAATAAGTTATTGTATTGTAATGGATGAGATGTATGTAAACCTTTCAGTCCGGAGGCCCAACTTGGGATGTGCCAAAAGGAAGAAAAGATGGAAGAACATCAAAGGCTAGTGAAACTGCACAATTGCCAGCTCCCACCTTCAACATATCTCAGCTACAGCAAAGCTTCTCCCAAAGAGGTCTGTCCATGGAAGACCTAGTAGCCCTCTCAGGTAACCAAAAAAATAGAAATAGCAAGCAAGAAATATCATCACAATGAAATTCGTCAAAGTAAGGGCCTGTTTGCCATTGCTTATGCTACTTGTTCTTTGTATTCTTTACAAAAACCTTTGTAAGATTGCGTAAAAAAAAGTGGAACCATCCTATTTTGAGCAATTCCATAACAGGACTATGGCTCTCTTGAATGAGTTCTGTGAGTTTACTATTTGAACTCTAGGTAAAAAGAATGCCTAAAAGCTTCTATCTAGCAAAACGAGTCCCATTGGGATGAACTAAAACCTGCCTTGCTTGATTTAAAATCTAAAAAACAGACTTGGGAATTTCTAGGAATTATAACAATATTCCTTCCTTGTTTTCATCTTTTGTGCAATGAAATCAGCAGTGCCGAATGTCTCACAAGTCACATCACTTTTAAGCTTGTAACTAATTCCTTTCATGCTGCAGGTGGCCACACTCTGGGCTTTGCTCATTGTTCATCGTTTCAAAACAGAATCCATAATTTCGACTCCACTCACGACATCGACCCTTCACTGCACCCATCATTTGCAGCAAGCTTAAAGAGTGTTTGCCCGATTCACAATAAGGCCAAGAACGCAGGAATGACCATGGATCCTTCTACTACCACTTTTGACAACACATACTACAAGCTAATCCTCCAAAACAAATCCCTCTTTTCATCAGATCAAGCTTTACTCAGTTCATCAAATACAAAAAATCTGGTTTCGAAATTTGCTAGCTCGAAACATGCTTTCTCGGAAGCATTCATCAAGTCCATGATAAAAATGAGCAGTATCACAGGAGGGCAAGAGGTCAGAAAGGACTGCAGGGTGGTCAATTAAGGCATTCCTCTTGAAACATAGCTGATATTATGGATATAGATATAAATATAATTGACCAATATAGGTCTTCTTCCCAATGTTGCTAAGCTTATGTCAGAGAGTTGTGATAATATTGTACCCCTAAGCTTATGTAAGAGAGTTGTGATAATATTGTACCCCTAATTAAAACCCAAAAAGTCTTTGGCTCAGGTTTTGCTAGTAAGTGAATGAATTTAGGTGAGCTAAGTGTGTACTTCAACTACAATTTGGAAAGCTCACAAGCACAAAAGTATCCCAAACTAGCATCACATAATCAAGATGTACAGTAGCAGTTAATGAGTTGAAAATTGCAGATTCGAAAAGAAAATGGGACTACATATTTACATCAAAGAAATAAATTTCCACATTTCAGCGAAGTTACAACAAAATTACACTAAAGCATTAGCAATTAAGGAATTGAAACTCCCAATGTGATTTTATCTGATTAACCATCTATGGAAATTAAAAGAACCTGTTTGCTAATCTTTTATATCTGCTAGTTTGCTACATGGCTTGCTTACATTCCAGAACTATTTCAGCCAATTGAATATTACCACTTAGCCCAGCCGCTTTATCAGATGGCATGAACGAAAAACCATCAAGTAATTTCGCACACTTCAGTCCCCATTTATCCATCAAAAACTCAATGAGATGATGTCCGCTGCACTCAAACAAAAACACAATTATTTTCCAGTAGAGACATGTTGTGCAAAAAAATTTAAGTTAGCGATTAGAATAGGAATCATGTTCAAAATACCTTCTATTGTGATAAGTTGTTATGAAGACAGTATCTGGAGAGGTTTGGAGTAGAAATGCCACAGTGGAAAATAGATCATCAAAGGCTAACCAAAGCATTCAAAAACAACATTCTCATTTCAGATTTTTTGGATTGGAAACAGAAAAGGGAGAAAAAGGACTTGTGTAGCAATTAATTTGTTCATACCACTCGTGTCATATAACACATCAGCTCCAAGGACAATTATTGGACTTAAACTGAAGATAGTCTCATCCCAAACGCCCCATGTGAGACCAATCACCTATAAAAAAAAATAAAAAAAAGCCCAAACAATTTGTAATACCTTTGACTTGACCACATAATATAGTCTGTATCCTCTTAAAATTTCAACCACTGTGAAAGAGGAACCAAGGAAATCAAAAATGTTTTCTGCTCTTTGTAAGCAAGCAAGTATTCAGAACTAATCTAAACCAAAACCGTTACTCTCCTTTAACGAATAACATCCCCTCTTCAAGCATATGCAATTATGTTTTATCGAGTTTAAAAGGTTCTTGGAACAAAAAGAGAAAAAGTTCGTCTTTTACCTTGCAGTCGAGGTTATTTAGAACAGATACTCTTTTCATGTTGCTCAGTACCTGAAAATCCAAAGACAAAAGTATCTCATTCGATTGAGTAAACTAGACATGTGTCCCTTCTGCCAAGTAAAAAAATATCAGTCTTGTTCACGGAGCGAGTTAGTTAAAAGGGTTCAAGAATAATCATGTGATCCACACACTCGTCATACTACATAAAAATACAAGCTGTTAAACAAGAAAAATATCAAGCTACTTGAGATACCTCTGGCCTGTTAGCATCATCAGTTAATGTGACATCGGCACCAACTTTAGCTGCCACAAGTCCAGGCAACGATGTTCCAGCTCCAAGCTGTAAAGCTTAATGTTATACAAAGAAAATATTATCACACCAAATGAATTAGAAGAAGATTAAGTAATCTTATACGTGGTGTCCGTGCTTGTGTAACTATAGAAGAAATTGTTACCTCAACCACGCTAACCCCACAAAAGCGCAACCTTTGTTGCCAGACATACTCTGCAAGTATGACACTACAGGGCCACACGAACAGGCCGTAGTCTTCTTTCATATTCTGCGTAAGCATTTTCAGAAAACACAAAAAAAGAACAAAACATTTAAAATCAAAGGCCGGCCCGTTCACTAACGGTCTCAAAGTCCAGTTTTCATTCCCATAGTTCGTTTCCAGTGGCAAAAAGGAAAACCGATAATGCTTTGGTAGACAGTTGGTGCTTTCCTTGTCAGTTATCGTTTTCAGTTTCTTTGATGTTTGTTTTCAGTTTTCATTTTTTGACGTGAACATGTAAACTACAGACATGTTTGATAAAGATTGCCTTCCTTGTCAGTTATAAGGTATGTACTGGGCTTGTTTGGTTGTAGCTTTTAGGCTCAAATTTTTTTGCTTCTTTACTTAAAGGCTGGTTGGTCTGCATTGGCTTGCCTAATTTTTAAGCTGAGATTATTTGCTATTTATGGCTAAATAAGTTGAAAATTTTAAGTTAGATGCGCTTGGCTTTTTTCTTGGGACGGAAAAAAAACTGGAATTTTTTTTATTAAAACCTGCAAGCAAATGAGCCCTTAGATTTTATATTATTGGATTTCGCTTCCAGAATAATATTAAAAGTTGCAATCAAGAAGCCCTTAGTGTGCGGGACTCATCAACTCTGTTATTGTTTAACAGAAGGCTATGGAGTTCGATCTGCAGATCCAGACGGAGGAGTGTTTACGGGAGGGCGGGAATGGGGTGAGGGAGGTAGATGCGCTGCCGTGGAAGGGCGGGACGGAAGGGAACCCGGATTACGAGTGCTTGAGGGCGGAACTTAGGAAGATGGCGCCAACCAATGGACGAGCAGTTTTGCTGTTCAGGGCGAAGTGTGGGTGTCCAGTTGCGAAGCTCGAGGGGTGGGCTGCGAGGCGTGGCCGTAAGCACAAGAAGTGAGTGTCATGCTCATTTTCCATTTTGAACATATCAATGTTGTTTTTTGGTTGTATATCTTCAAGTAGATCATTGTACTAAACCCTATATTTCAGGGTATTAATTAGTATTTGGTCACACTGGTGGGAGAGTTCCTTGGATTTAATTCCTAAAATTTAGATAGTATCTCATTTAGGGGCATCAGTGGGAGTGCCTAATCGGACTTGTTCAACCTATAAATTTAGTCTCCATCCCTCAAACTTTAGAACATAGATTGGTATATTGAGAATGATAAAATCAGACCCCTTTGACTTAAAAATAGAACTGGGGAGGAATAGTAGTCCAAAATTTCATTTATGAATTTCATAGTAATAGAAATACATGTATAACTTGCTATCATATTTCCAAACATGCAAAGATTTACCTCCGTTGGAAGGATGAAATATTGACCTATTCAGGAATCTCCGGATCGATGCTTAATTTCAACTCCTTGAAGCATTTTGTTGCTTACTATGCCCTTCCTTGTCTCTGGAGTGCCCAAGTATAGCAACTCTTTTTGGTCACTGGTAGCAGATCCATATATTTGGGGATTTAGTAGTGTTTTGATACACTAATGCGAGTGTTCCTTAGAATAGGGATTATTTTGGTCACTGTAAATACAAAATATCAAGTTTAGTGATATATCCAGTGTAGAAATCTTCTGAACTGGAGGTGTTATTAGTTACTTTAACATGTTAAATCGGGTAATTGCCTATCTTTTCCATTTTCTGAAGAGATGGTGCTTTCATGGCCTTGGCAGTTTGAACTTGAGTCTCTGGATTTTTAATGCTGGAGGCTTTTGAACGGGTGTATCATGGATAAGTCAAATTATGTCATTTCATACATATTCAATGAATCTTTAGTGATTTGCTTTTGGGGATTGCAAATTGTTTGACTCTCCTATTTGGAATCTAAATCACCATGTCCCGAAGCGGGAGCGGGAGAGCATCGTGCTTAGGGCGCACTCTCTCCATGAAGGATTCGATGACCTAGTTTGGAACACTGTTTGGAGTGGAGGCTTTCTAAGCAAGTCGTTTACAAAGTTTTCATAAACGATATATACTTGTTTTAGCTTATTCTTTTCTAAATTTTGTGGAATGTTCACTATTGTTTCTCTTGGCTGCTACACATTTGGGGCAATTCAGATTTGAATCATGGTTGGGGGGATACGGATCACACTATCAATTGGCCACGAAGAATGATACGTTTGGATCAATTTATGGTGGCTCAACAATGTGCTTAATTACAAGAACCATGCTCATGTGCTTTTTGTATTTGGTCTTCTCTGTCCTAGCTTCTTTTGAGGATAACCTTTTAGTGTAATTGGTGGTAACGGTAGGTGGCTAAACTATAATGTCTGACATTGTCTTGTTAAAGTTTTGTTTACATCATACGAATCAAGAGGCACTCATAGCTTTAAAAGTGGTGTTTGGTGGGTCGATGAACTGCGCTACTGTGGACAAGTTATTTAGATAATATTGTGATCTGGGCAAATGGTTTCTCCGAGCATTCATGTGATTGGACAAATACAGGACTTTTTCCCCTTTAGATTGCTTGGATGCTTGGAGAAGAGCTAGACTACCCCTTTAAATATGCCCAGGAGAGGCTAGTATTCAGCTTTAACTGGTAAACCATAAATATAGCTACTTTTTGGCTGGTTTTAAGTAGTTCAAATGCAATTTGGAGAATCTCAATTATTTTTAGGCTGCAAGCCATCCAGAGTCTGCTGCCAAGAATAATTGAACTAAACAACTATGTTGCAGCAGGTGTTAATACTTGAGCTTTTCCCAGTATTTTTCTCCCCAAAAAGGACATACGTTAATAGGGGAAATGTTCAACCTTGTACTGCATGTACTAGACCGCCCTCTGAAGCAACTTACTAATAAATAAATGAAAGGGAAAAAGACTAATGTTTATATCCGGTTGTTGGCACGAGGAACTTCTCATAGGCTTAATCGCTGAGAGTTAATCCTCGTTCGCGATACCGAGATAGGCTATGTCTGTGGCTTAAAAAGAAAATTAACCTGAAGATTTTGTGAAATGTGAGAGATGCGGAGTTCCAAGTTGAATTGTCCATGATCTGATTATCAGTTTTTCTTTACTTTTATCCATATGATATGGTCATAAGATTTGTTTTTGCCAACATTGTCTTTATTTGCTTTGTCATTAAGTTGCGATTTTTCATTTCCCTGCTGTTTTCAACTGATTTCAACTGTCAGAAGGATGATTTTGGGATTCTCTGAAATGATTATTTGACTGGACTCATTGTTATATATATCGAGATTTCATATTCTATCTAGATGTGAAGGTTATTAGTGCCTCTGCTCTAGCTACTAGAGGATCAAGAATGTTGAGTAAACAAATTGATCTTAGTTTGTGCATCCCTTCTCATCTTTATTCTTCTTTGCACTTGTTCACATAATTTTGCTTGTCTGAACCGCCTGATATGTGCATGGTTATATCTATCATGATTGTGACAGTTTGAGTTTTGGTATAATCCGCAGGGGGCTGGCTCTAAGTGGAGGTGATAATCGTTGATTGATCATGATGGTTTCACCAATTCGATTTCTGATTTCATGTTTCTCCATGCTTCGGCTGATTTTCCCTTCTCCTCGATGGCGTTGATCTTGGAAAACATTCTCAATTAGTACAGTTTTTTTCATAATCTTATAATTGACATTGTATCTCTTTAAAACATTGTCCAAAGCAATTGTCCTTGTTTGCACAATGGAATCAGAAGTTCTCTCCTTCCTCGGAGGCTATAACAAACTAGATACAAACAAATACATGAATAAATGTAACAGTTAATTTTGAATTTGAATTTTTCTAGTTACATTATAGTCTTGAGTCTCTTGACTACAAATCGTAATTATAAGTTTTGCAGGAATGTATTTCTCTGTGATCTTCCAGTAACTGCATAATTCTAATGGTCATCTGTTTTATTGTTTTAAATTTCATTTTTTGGATCCTGAAATTAGAAGTTCTACCCGAATCATGTTTTGGCCAATTGATCCAGAGAATGGGAAATGCTTACGAAAGCATGTGTTGTGCAACCTGTACATGAAGATTTTGAAAGAAAAATTAGAGTTATTAGATGTCTAGAACAATGTATAGAAACAATTATAGCATATTAATCTTGTTGAACAAAGAACTAATACAAGAATTGAGTACCTTGGAGCATGATAGAATTCATGAGATCTTCTCCGTAGAATCCATGAGATCGATATGAGGATAAACTGCTCTCTTCTCTGGTAAGCGTATATAGCATATGAAAACTGCTTAATTGGGAAGCAGTCTTTTAACCTACCAGCAGAGAGTAGGAGCCTCTCAACGGGTTACCAATTGAACAGCCCA
>MKEJ01086592.1:0-13618 GCA_001753735.1 Embelia ribes | reverse complement strand
AGATAGATTTTGATTTTGCGCAAACTCTGATGTATATTATTTTATTACGGCGCACTGTTTACACCATGTACTGGACTTAGATTGTAGACTGATGTATTAGAATTCTGAGTAGCTGTTTATGTTTTTTCTTTGTACAGTTTCAGATTTCTTTGGTATCAGTCTTCTTTGTTTGGTTTAGTTTTACTTTGTTATGGATTGGTTGGTTATTAGCACATCACCCCCTGGTTCCGGGTGCTTGGGATTCAGGGGCGTGACAAAAGGTGTTCTTCACCCTCACCAATCCCTTTCTTTACTTGATAGCCTTTGTGTGCATAACTTTCCGTTTAACTTGCTTTCCGTAAGTTTGTTGACAAAGGCTTTAAATTATTCAATAACCTTTTTTTCCTCAATCTTCTGTATTTTAGGACCGCTAGACGAAGAAGATAATTGGTTCAGGGCATGAGAAAGATGTCTTTATTACTTAGATCCGAAAAGCTTTGGTTCCCCATTATCATTAGCATTTAGTGCTATTGTTTCTCTTCTTCAATGGCATTTTCCTCTTGGTCACCCGTCTTTAGCCAAGATTAAGTTAGTTGTTCCTAATTTGCATCATGTTTCTAGTCTAGAGTGAGAGGCTTGTCAACTTGGAAAATATCATCGTAGTTCGTTTCCAAGTCGTAGTGTTAATCGACATTTTATGTTATTTGGTCTTGTTCATTCGGACCTATGGGTCCTTCCCGTACTTTACTCATAATGGATTTTAGTATTTTGTTATATTTATGGATGATTTTTCTCGTATGACTTGGTTATTTTTTTAATAAAAAATCGTTCTAAGTTGCCGTCCACTGTGTCTCGGTTTATAATGAAACATGTACTCGGTTTGATGGATGTATTGAAAATTTTCATTCTGACAACATGCTGGAATATATGTAGTTTGTTATGGACACATTTTGTGCCATTAATGTGATTGCTCATCAAATTAGTTGTTCATACATGTCCTCCCGAAATGGTGTTGTTGAACGTAAACATCGACATTTGTTAGATGTTCCTACCTTGCAGGTTCCTAAGATTTTTTGGGGTGATATAGTTTTAACTACTTGTCACCTTATCAATCGCGTGCCTTCTGTAGTTATTGGTAATTGATCTCCATTTTCTTATCTATATCCTAATGCTAACCCATTTGTCATGTTGCCTTGTACCTTTGAGTGTGTTGCATTTGTTCATGTTCTTGATCCAGGTTATGACAAACTCTCCTCGTGCCCGGAAGCGTGTTTTTCTTGGTTATTCACGTACATAGAAGGGATATCAATGTTATCATCCTTCATCTCGTTGCTATTTTGTGGGTGTTGATGTCATCTTTTTTGAGTCCATATTTTTCTTGCTTCTACAGGGGTCCGACTGTCTAGCGACGTCTTGTCTAATCGTGAGCCAGAGTTGCCCACTTCTTGTCGTGAGGGGGTGTCTATTCATCTTTCTAGGATGTTGAATTCAGAAAATCTTGTTTTGCCTTCAACTTTAAAGGATACCACTGGTTGTACTTGCAAACCTTTGTTGGTACTTTATTTGCTATTATTGTTCCAGCTTCACATAAAGAGGCTTTCGAAGTGTCTAGACGGAAGCTTGCTATGGATGAGGAAATGAGTGTACTTCATAAGAATCAAACTTGGAAGCTAACTAACCTTTAGGCAAAAAGACAGTTGGATGTAGATGGGTATATACAGTGTAATATTAGTCAGATGGTTCTGTAGAGCGTCTTAAAGCTTGTCTCGTAGCTAAAGGTTATACTTAGACATACGGTGTTGATTACCTGGAGACCTTTTCTCCTGTAGCTCGTCTTAATTATGTTAGAATTCTTCTTGCAATTGTTGTGAGTTGGTCTTGGCCCTTGTATCAGCTTGACATTAAGAATGTGTTTCTACATGGTGAACTTCAGGAAGAGGTTTATATGGACCAACTACCTGGTAATGTTACTCTTGGAAGTGAGAATCTTGTTTGTTGACTTCGCCGTGCTTTATATGGTTTGAAACAGTCCCCCTGAGCATGGTTTGATCAATTTAATACTGTTGTGCTTGCATTTGGTTTCCGTCGCTCTTTTCCCGATCATTCCGTCTTCATTCGCCAATCTACATCTGATATTATTGTTTTGATTGTGCATGTGGATGATATAATCATCTCCGGAGATGATGCTAGTGATATTGTTGACTTGAAACTTCATTTACAACAATAATTTCATACCAAATACTTGGGTGCTCTTAGTTATTTCCATGGAATAGAAATCGCCTGGTCTGCTCAGGGGTTGTCTCTTTCTCAACGGAAATATGTTTTGGATCTCTTATCTAAGACTGCTTTCTTGGGTTCTCATCCGATTGATACACCTTTGGATTCTTCCATTAAGCTTGATGCTGGCACAAGTGATCTGTTTCCAAATGTTGGTTTTCATCATTGTTTGGTTGGCAATCTCATATATCTTCCTACTACTCGAGGGGATATCACTTATGCTGTAGGTGTTGTTAGCAAGTTTATCCATTCTCCTCGTTACCCACACTTCGAAGTCGTACATTTTATTTTGTCTGTTTAAAGGGTGCTTCAGGTTGGCGATTACTCTATTGTTCGTCTTCTTTATCTGTTGCCAGTTTTAGTGATGCTGATTGGGTAGGTGACTATTCAGATCGGTGTTCTACTTTTGGTTATTGTACCTTTATTGGTTCAAATCTTGTTACTTGGCATTGTAAGAAGCAACATGTTGTCACTGGCTTTAGTGCTAAGACAAAATATTGTGCTATGGCTCATATTGCACCTGAGATGATGTGGGTTTGCTCTTTGCTTCAAGATTTTGGTGTATCAGTTCGTGGTCCTATTTTGATGTATTGTGATAACCAAGCCGCTATCTTTATTGCGAATAATCCGGTATTCCACAAGCAAACTAAGCATATTGAAGTCGATTGTCATTTTATTCATGACTTGTCGCTACAGAAGGTCATTTGCACTTCTTATGTGCACTCAGAATCTCAATTTGGTGATTATCTTGATCAAATCTGTCTTGTTCTTTGTTTTAGATCATGTGTTCCAAATTGGGTATTTTTTATTTCTATGCTTCAATTTGAGGGGTATTGTTATAGTTATTTTGTCTATTTTATTTATTATGTCTAGGTATATTATTGTAATATGGCAGAAATGTTTTGACTTGATATAAATAATGTTGTCACAACTTTTCCTTCTGTATTTTTTGGTTCTGAATTGGTATCAGAGTTGGAACTAAACAGAACCAAATAAAACCCTAGCCGCCGCCTGTCACCATTTCAAAACCTTCACCTCCTGATGTCGGCCAACCAAACCAAGTACACAGTTAGACTACCTCCTCCAGTCGACCCAACCCCAAAGTTTCGTCGCCTGCGCCGCCTCGCGCGGCTTGTTGCCGGTGGCCAAGACTGCTCCAATCGGGGCGCGAGAGCACGCGATGGATAGTCTCGGTCTCCTGATCTAACCAGCATGCTCGAATCTACATTTCTAGGGCTTCGGGTTGCTGGTTTATTCGATTTGTTGGAATATTGAGGTATTTATTTATGATTAAAAGTGTTTGGAACTGTTGAATTGAATTTTCTTTTCATTGTCTGGGACTTGTTTGGGCAGTAATCAAATCTGATTTTTTTTTCATTTTTTATTGTGTATTCGTTTTTAGTGTTTTTGTTGGTAATATGGCTACTTCAAAAAATATTATTTTTAAAGATAATGACTCCCCTCGTTCAATTACTGCCTTTAAACTTAATGGCATGAATTATTTAGCTTGGGCTCATGCAGTTAGTTTATCTTCGTATTAAGAAAAAATTGCAATATCTTTTGCAACAGCCACCTGAATCTCCTAGTTCTAAATATGAAGATTGGGCGAGTGAAGATTCTATTGTTATGGGATATCTTTAGCATAGTATATAGCCTCATATTACAGCTACTGTTGCTTTTTGTGATACTTCTAAGAAGAGTTGGGATTCTCTTGCTGAATCTCTCTCAAAAGAGTAATGTGTTGACAGTATATGAGCTCTATGAGAAAATTTTCACCACCAAACAGAATGTTAAACCCCTATCTGAGTATTACAGCACCTTGAAGAGCTTGGCCCCTTACTATAGATTTGACTAAGATTCAACGACAATGGGAAGATTTTATGGTTTCATCATTTCTTGCAGGGCTTGATTCAAATTTAAGTGGTTTTAAAGATCAGATACTTGCTAGTGAGACTTTGCCCACTGCTGTTAATGCTTATTATCATATTTTGTGTTCATCGCTAGGGTAACACAATTTTGTTAATGCTACTCCTACTGTAGAGGCTCCTTTTTTGGAGGCTTTTGCCTTTGTTTGTAGTAATGGTGGTCATGGTAATTTCTGTGGTATATCTCGTGGAGGCGTGGTGGCCGTACATCTCGCGGTGCATCTCACGGAAAAGGGGTTGATCTCAGAGTCGTGAGGAGGGAAGGTGTGATCATTATCATGGTACTAACCATACTGAGCCATATTGTTGGATCAAATATGGCAAACCAAATTACATTCAGCATGTTAGTAGTGTTTCTCTTCCCCAATCCGAACACAGTTCAGGAAATTCTGGGCCCTCCATCTTACATCAACTGGTTGCTTCTAGTTCTGGTTCCTTCGATGTCACTTATTTCTAAGCTTAATGAGCTCAATTAGGAACTCTGTTCCTCTCATCCTTCTAGCTCCACTGTTACCTTGGTGTGTGTTGCTTGATCATCTGCATCGTGGCTTATTGATTCAGGTGCTAGCACCCATATGTTGGGTACATATTCACTTTTCTCTCCTTTAACTTTTGTTAATCATCAAATTATTTTAGCTGATGGCTCCACTTGTCCAATGGTTGGTAGAGGTGTTCTTTGCCCTCCCCAATCCTTTTCTTTACCTGATAGCCTTTATGTGCCTAACTTTCCATTTAATTTGCTATCGGTAAGTCATTTGACAAAGGCTTTAAATTGTTCAGTAACCTTTTCTCCTCAATCTTATGTTTTTCAGGACCTCAAGACAAAGAAAACGATTGGTTTGGGACATGAGAAATATGGTCTTTATTAATTGGATCCCAAAAGCTTTGGTTCACCATCATCATCAGCATTTAGTGCTACTATTTCTCTTTTGCAATGGCATTTTCATCTTGGTCACCCATCTTTAGCTGAGCTTAAGCTAGTTATTCCTAATTTGCATCATGTTTCTAGTTTAGAGTGTGAGGCTTGTCAACTTGGTAAACATCATCGTAGTTCGTTTCCCAAGTCGTAGTGTTAGTCAACAGTATGAGTTATTTGGTCTTGTTCATTCAGAATTTGGGGTCCTCCCTGTACGGTTACTCATAATGGATTTCAGTATTTTGCTATAAATGTGGATGATTTTTCTCGTATGACTTAGCTATATTTTATGAAAAATCATTCTGAATTGCCATCTATTGTGTCTCGTTTTTATAATGAAATATGTACTCAATTTGATAGACATATTAAATTTTTTTTTCCAGATAATGCACAAGAATATATTCAATCTGTTATAGACACATATTGTGCTACTAATGGGATTATTCATCAAACTAGTCGTGCATATACGTGTTCACAAAATGGTGTTGCTGAACGTAAATATCGACAGTTGTTGGATGTTGTTCGTACCTTGCTTTTTAATATGCAGGCCACCTTATTTATATTCTCATGTTAACCCATTTTCTATCACCTCGTACCTTTAGATGCATTGCATTTGTTCATGTTTTTGATCCAGGTCATGACAAACTCTCTCTTCATGCCAAAAAGTGTGTTTTTCTTGGTTATTCACCTACACAGAAGGGATATCGATGTTATCATCCTCCTTCTCGTCACTACTTTGTAAGTGCTAATGTAAACTTTTTCGAGCTCACATCTTTCTTTGCTCCCACAGAGATCCGACTGTCCAATGACGTCTTGTCTAGCCTTGAACTAGAATTGTCCACTACTTCTCATCGTGAAGGGGAGTCTATTCCTACGTAGCCTGGATCGCAGGACACTTCGGTACTCGGAACAAATTCGGGGACGGGATACAACCCATTGCCCGGATCGTGATACGGTGGGGATAGGCTTCTTTGGATCACTAAGTTGGAACGAAATTCATTAATCCGGAATGTGGAACGATATTTAGGAGCGATTTATTTTATATGTAATTTTATGCATTACATCTATATACTAATCACCAAAGATTAAGCATCTCTCTTTTTGGTAATCATAATGATATTTGATTTATATCTCAATATTCAAAAATTATTATTTCCTTAATCTTGTGATGCATTCAACAAAAATATTGTGTTTGATTACATAATCCATAAAGAATAAGATCACAATATTATATTTTATTATATAAAATCTGCAGCAAATAATGTATTGGTTATTAGAAAAAAATAAAACATAAGGACCTTTAAACACGTAACCTAGTCTACACAAATTGGCCATACATACATAACATACAATTAACATTTAAAGTGTTTATGTCTTAAAGTAATATAATAAATTTTAGTATGGCCCACCAACTCTTCTTCCCCACATAAACTCTCTCTCTTCTCCATCGCTCAATCTGTTTTCTACATCTCGATGCTTCTCCGGCTCTCCAATTTGTTTTTATCTCTCCTGCATCACGATCAGCTTCACTAATTCGTGATCTATTTCAGTCGAAGACTTCAAATCAAGCACACATCTGTTACATCTCCTCTTTTAGCAGTTGGATCGCTGTTATAAGCGATTGGGTTTGAGAACGTACCCCGATTGGGAACGGTCGAACCAGATGAAAGTTCGCCTAGGGATTAGCGAATTCTGGTAACCCTGGTCTATTCCTCTTCCTAAGACATTGAATTCAGATGATCTTGTTTTGCCTTCGACTTTGGAGAACATCACTAAAAAAACCTTGGTTCTACTAACAAACCTTTGTAGGTTTATCAAAGAACTCGCTTCCGAAAGACTTTCTCATGAACCAACCACGACATCTTCTAACTCTGATGCTCATATTGTTTCTTGTGATCCACATCTTTATCTGATGATTTGCCCATTGCTTTATGACGAGGTAAGCGTGCTTGTACTCAGCATCCTATTGCTAACTTTGTTTCTTATCATCATATTTTTTTCTTGTATGCTTTCCTTTGTTGGTGCTTTGTCTGCATTCAATGTTCCAGTTTCATATAAAGAGGCTTTCGACGTGTTTGGCTAGAAGCTTGCTATGGATGAAAAAATGAGTGCATTTTATAAGAATCAAACTTGGGAGCTACCTACTGTACCTTCTGGCAAAAAGACAGTTGGATGTAAATGGGTATATACAGTGAAATATCAACCAGATGGTCTGTTGAGCGTCTTAAAGCTCATCTCGTAGCTAAAGGTTATACTCAGACATACGGTGTTGATTACCCGGAAACCTTTTCTCCTGTAGCTCGTCATAATTCTGTTCGGATTATTCTTGCGGTTGCTGTGAATCGGTCATGGTCATTGTATCAACTTGACACTAAGAACGCATTTTTACATGGCGAACTCCAGGAGGAGGTTTATATGGACCAACCACCTTGTTATGTTACTCCAAAAAGTGAGAATCTTGTTTGTCAACTTCGTCATGCTCTGTATGGTTTTAAACAGTCTCCTCGGGCATGGTTTGATTGGTTCAGTATTGTTGCGCTTGCTTATGGCTTCCGTCACTCTACTTCCGACCATTCTGTTTTCAATCGCCAATCTGCATCCGGTATTATTATTTTGATTGTGTATGCGGATGATATAATCATCTCAGGAGATGACGCAAGTGGTATTGCTGACTTGAAACTTCATTTACAGCAACAATTTCATACCAAAGACTTGGAGGCTCTTCGTTATTTCCTTGGAATAGAAGTTGCCCGGTCTGCTCAAGGGTTATCTCTTTCTCAAAGGAAATATGTGTTGGATCTCTTATCTGAGACTGGTTTCTTAGGTTCTCGTCCGTTTGATACACCTATGGATTCTTTTATCAAACTTGATGCTGAAGCAGATGATCCTTTCTTGGATGTTGGCCGTTATCGTCGCTTGGTTGACAAACTCATATATCTGATTGTTACCCAACCTGATATCACTTATGTCGTAGGTGTTATTAGTAAGTTTATGCATGTTCCTCGTTACTCGCACTTCGAGTCCGTGTGTCATATTTTAAGCTATTTAAAGGGCGTTCCACATCGAGGATTACTTTATCGTCCGTTATCTTTGTTGGTCACCAGTTTTAGCAATGTTGATTGGGTGGGAGATTGTTTAGATCGGCGTTCTACTGCAGGTTACTGTACCTTTATTGGTTCAAACATTGTTACTTGGGACAGTAAGAAGCAACATGTCGTTCGCTCTAATGCAGAGGCAGAATATTGCACTATGGCTCATTATGCATCTGAAATGATGTGGGTTCACTCTTTGCTTCGTGATTTCAGTGTACCAGTCATTGGTCCCATGTTGATGTATTATGATAAGCAAGTTGCTATCTTTATTGCGAATAATCCAGTATTCCACAAGCAAACTAAACATATTGAACTTGATTACTATTTTATTCGTGATTTGTTGCTACAAAAAGTCATCTGCACTCCTTATGTGAGCTCAGAATCTCAGTTGGGTGATATCTCGGCCAAGCCGTTGGCTCGTTCTTCTTTTCAAGCCATGTGTTCCAAGCTGGACATTTTCTATCTGTATGCTCTAGCTTGAGGGGGAGCGTTAAGAGTTATAATTATTTTGTTTATTATGTCTGAAGGTATTATTGGAATTTGACAGACTGGTTTATGACTTAATATAAATAGTGTTGTGTTGTAAGAGAATAAAACGCACAACTATCCCTTCTCTATTCTCGGTTTTGATTGTAACTGATTAAGGGAAGTCTCCTATTGTAGAACAAACGCAGTGTTGGCTGATGAATATATCATGCATAATTGATGTTATCTCATCCATGAGATCATCTCAAGACTTACAACTTTCATCTTCCTACAAATATAAACTAGTGATAATTTAATGATGTCCCATATTGCAGTTTCTATTATGTTCGTAGAGTAAGACAAGTAAGCTTCTTTCAAGGTTTCACTTTGTTAATTACAACCAACATCAAGACACTTACTTTAACATAGTCTGCATGTCCAGGGCAATCTACATGAGCATAATGCCGCTTAACAGTCTCATACTCTACGTGTGCCTGCAAATTTAATAGATCAGACGGTGAAATGCTTCAAAAGCACAATGTTTTCATATCTTATAAAAGACACAAGGCCAGCACAATCAAGGCATAGCAGATTGGTTTGTAAGTATCAGAGGAAAGAACCATTATCTTACAGTGGCAATGGTAATCCCTCTCTTTTTTTCTTCAGGAGCCTTGTCAATTTCATCAAATGCAACAGCCTTCGCTTTGCCTTCTTCGGCCAGCACCTACAATTGGCAATTACAGATCTCATGAGCTTAGAAAAGCAAGGATGTGCATTTTCAGAGTACAAACAAAACAGAGGGAGAGAAATGGGGGAGGAGGAGAAGGGGCAAGAGGAGGGGATGGTGATCAAATGTATCACCAACCTTTGTGATTGCTGCAGTCAATGTTGTCTTCCCATGATCAACATGTCCAATAGTTCCAACATTAACATGAGGTTTTCTGCAAAAAGTATTTGTTTATAGTTTTCACAATCTCCACAGTGTGTTTTAGCATTTCCAGTAGCAAGACCATAATAAATAGTTTCCACATTTGACAAGATTTAAAATCACAATATATAAACTTTCAATTTCAAAAATAAAAATGTACAGCACTTACAAGAATTCCTCTATTAAATAAATGAGGTGGGTAAAACATGCATTTTCTTACTGATGAAATCCAGTTCTCTTTTGCTTTTTGAGGTACAAGATCATAGTTCAACAACAAGTAGTGACTTGGCCTATCTGAATGTACAAGCCCTAGTTGCAAAATCCATTCCTATTTTGAATTAAATACAAGAAAATTAGTTCTTAGTCCATAAAATGGAGTATGCAATGTGAATTACCTATTGGTTTACAATAACAAGTTATGTTTTTCTCAAGGATTCAGGCAGAAAGAAATGTTCCCATTTTCTCCTTTTCTTTTTCCTTTTTTAGTTTTTGTTATTGATGTAGAGTTGGGGACCATGGGGAGAGGATGAGGTCTTCAAAGGTTTTCATTTAAGCAAATTCCCCACTCATTAAGCTTTATATTGCCAAAACTGCTTGATGTTCTAATCAAATCCTAAATTGAAGGACGACTTGGATGTTAAAAGCTTGAACTCAATTCTGCGTGACAATTTCAAATTGGGTGGTTCCACTACATGACAGTTGACGTTCTATATCAGACTATGAAAAGAAGGGTGTGAAAGTGTGGATCTAGCCTTAGGCGTTGGGAAAACAAGAAGTTAGTTGATATAGATATGCATAGTAGTTGAATAGGTTCACACCATCACTGTATTGAACAATCTTTCCAAATAAAACTTAGATGTTTTTCCTCAAAAGCAGACTCCCAACTCATTAATAAAGAAGATTGAAAAGATCTCAGGACCTGCTACTATGTGGCTATACCAAAACTAAAGCAAAACTGTCCATCAAAAGCCGGAATCATAAATCAAGACACAAATTTTAATGAGTCGAGCCTGGCCTGTCCATGAACAGCTCGGTTCATTTGCATCCCTAAGAGTCGCCTACATAACCATCATTTGCAAAATGCTGATGGTTTCGTACAAGCCCGGGGTCTTGACTGGTAATAACAAATAAACAACCAAAATAAACTTATACCAGTGTCTTTTCCAGCCTTAATCATCATCTAAGGAAATTCCCGCCCGTATAACCATTTTATACACCACAAATTCTAAAACAGAGGCTGGGATATGGAGAAATGCACACACCAGAACCTTTTAAACCTAAAAATAAAAAGGGGGATGAAAAGTGACTAGGGGATCAATGTAGCAGCAGACCGCTAGAGCAGGGAATTGAATAGTGCTTGGACTTTGGATACATGGTGGGAGAGTTTTCTGAAATTGAACCCCTAAATTTAGGATAGAGAGTCATTTAGGGTCAATGGTGTGACAAACAAGGAGCTTGTTAAGTGAAAAGATTCTGTTTTTAACCAGTTATAACAATCTAAATTAAGATATTAATAATTACTCTAGAGCACCACCTCGCTTCAAAGATAAGTTCTATCATGGGATTGTTATGATTTAAACAACTGAAATAATTTTTTGCCAAGTGGCTTTCTTCAATTTAATCCCTAAATTTAGGATAATAAGTCATTTTATGGGCACTGGAGTGACTTTCTTAATTTAACCAGCTGAAATATTTTTTTGCCAAGTGAATTTCTTCAATTCAATCCCTAAATTTAGGATAAGAGATCATTTAGGGGCACTGGTGAGACAAAGAAGCAGTTTATTAAGCAAAAAGCTCCAACTTTTAAGCAACAATAATAGTTTAAATTAAGAAATGAACTCCCTAACACAATAATATCTGAGCATGAAAGCGATGATTGAGCTTACGTGCGAGTGAAGGTGGCCATGGACCTCCACAGAGGACCGAGAACAGGGGAGCTGTCATTCTGGGAAAGATAATCCGAGAGAGAGAGAGGAGAGGAGAGAGATCCTCGGCAAGAATTGGAGATTTGAGACGATAATGGGAGGAAGCGCTTCAAATTAGGGTTTCTGAGAGCGACGGAAGCCATTGGTCGGGGAGAGAGAGAGAGAGAGAAATGCAGGTGTTGAGGGTTTTGGGTTTTATGTTAGGGGTTTCAGGTTTTCACTGTTCGCTTGAATGTTTTGATATCTGAAGAAGGAAGGTGGGAAATTTGCAAAAATATAAAAAAAATAAGATAATTTTAATAATATTTACAAAAATAAATTTTTAGACAAAAATACATTTCAACAAAAATACCTTCCGGTGTCCTTACCCCCTATATTCACATTCTCTCTCTCATTCGTCTCCCTATCCCAAAAAAAAAATCCTCCATCCTTCAAATCTGCCCTCGCCTCCACCGCCTCTATCTCGTACCTCCATGTCATTATCCTTTTGTTGTGGCCTCCATCTCCCAGCTCTAGCACGGCCCCAATTCTAGCACGATCATCTCTCAGGTCCACCGTCAACAAAATAGAATGGTTATATATATTTTACTAATAATTTTTTTTATTTATATATTATTCATATTATCATTTAGAGACTTTTTAGTAGTTAGTTCGTTACTTATGAGAGACCAGTATTTGATGACATTTCGTGACAATTCATGACATTTCATGAGATCCGCGACAATTCGTGATATTTCGTGATAGAGACTGAATTTTTTAATTCCTATTTGTTATTTTAGAAATCCATCAAGTGTTTGTTTAATATAGTGGGGAGTGGTGTAAAAATGACAATAGTTCTTGGAATTTTGTTGCAAACAGTGTGATGGTATCTTCGTATCAGGAAATATCACATACTCTGAATTAGTTGATATGTTGTATGATTTGTTGAGGTTGACAGAAGCAAGTATAATTTATTGCTTAAAGTCAAGTATAGGCTATTAGGAGTGGGTGATCAAGCGCGATAAGGACCTTACATTCTTTTTTCGAGAAATTTCCACTTCGTTTTAGCATCGCACTCCATTGTGTGTCTCTGTCGTAGAGAAGCCCATTCCAATTTCTACTAATCCCTTATTTCCTCTTCCTCTTCTTTCACCAACCTTTGTTTCCTTTTCAACATATTATGCTCCTACATTTCTCTTTCTCTTCTTCTATTTCTTCTTCTTCTTTTCCTTGGTCTCTATTTGACTAGCAATTTTAGATAAGTCATTTAAAGCTTGTAGCACTACAGACTGAAAAACAGATTTCTTGTCAATATTTCAATTTTGCTTTCATCCAGCATTCTCACTATTTGTTATTGGGTTGCGTACATTAAATTTCGTTTCAAGAACTTCCTTGGATAATTCTGCCAGTTTACTATCAAAGTAAGAGGCAGCAACAATGGTTTCCTTCTTCTTTTCTCCTTCCTCCTCCTCGTCTATTTCAGTCACATTCTTATTCTGCTCATATTATCCCTTATTGATCACCTCCAAATCATCCAAACTTATATTATTTAAAATTAGTACTCCCTTTCTGATGCATTCATCTCAAAAGCCTACAACATATATAACCAAAAAAAAAAAAAAAAAGTGAGGTCTTTAAAACAACCTCAATGTGATCCAAATATGCATATATATGTGTATGTATGTATGTAAAGAATGACCTTGTTGAGGACCCAAAGGGCGTGAGTGTAAGTCCTGTTGAAGAGGTCTTGTAGGGATTGGGGATCGACTTCTCTGTAATTGACGAAGTTCTCACGCGCGTACTTGGCGTAGTAGGGGCGCGTGTCCTTCGGAAGGCGCCTCACCAGCCTCAGCACTTCGCCGTAGGCTCTCAGCGCCTGCTGCATCTCCACTCCGATCATTCGCCGTCCGATCAATAACAATTTCTCAATTGACAAACCTATTAACAAAAAGCTATACCCTGCTTCTAAATGGGAAAATCAACTTTTTATAAAGTTTTTATTAAAAAATAATTTTTTAAGAGCAATTCTATTCTCATTGAACATTTTATTTTTGTCATCACATTATTATTATTAGTATTTGTTATCTCAAATAATTACTTCTATTGGCACACATAAAAATTACCAAAATACT
>MKEJ01086589.1:0-10619 GCA_001753735.1 Embelia ribes | reverse complement strand
CCCACCCCCAATCAGAGAGAGTGTAGTTACCTTTTCACATCTGAGAAAGAAGAGCCGATTTTCTTTAGAGAGAATTGTGTCTGGACTTTTGCAACCATTGCAGATGACATACTCATCTACATAAAACGGAAACACAACACATATCACCCCCAAAAACAAGATAGGGAACGCGAGAAAGACACTAAGAACATGTTTGAGCAGGAGTAATTAACTTTCTTTTTCTTTTAGTAAATCTATGGAGGAGGTTAGGGACCAACCACTAACTTTGTACTTCCTGTCCAAATTTGCCAATTCATTCATATAGAAATAGCATTTCATTTTTCTTATATTACTATTTTTATATTCATGACAGGTAAAATGGAACTTACTGACATATCTCCTCAGGATACCCTCAAAATTTTTCGGGGCAAACCTTCCCTTCACAACTAGTCTTTGTTGTCCATCGAGTGAGCCACTTGTCCCCATTTCTGCCAGCAAGAAAGTCATGACATGCTCTGGTTGCCTATGCATGCTGGATGACAGGCAAAAGAAGTAAAACATCATACAGAATAAAACATAATATATCCTCAAGAAAATAATAATAACTAGAGAAAACCGGAAATATATTTCGACAATCACTCAAAAGCAGTATGTAGAAAGTCATGTAAGGTAATAAGAAGGCAAGAATATGAAGCCCGTAGCATGGACTATAATCCAATAAACAAGCAAATGACAAATAGCAACAATAGGAGAGAAGTGCAATCAGACTCAGCCCATTTTAACCAAAGCACTTGTTTCAACCAAATTACTGTATCAACTGTTTCTCAAAAGCCCATCAGAAAATACCAATTAACTATTAGCCTCCCGAATAAAATCAAACATTCATATCCAGCTCATTCAACTACCACTTTCCATTCCAGTCCTAGTTTCTATCTTATTTTTGCAAATGATCAGATGGATGAGAGATTGTTTATGCATTACGAAGAAATCATTTGTGACACAGTATGGATTATCCTCTTGTTTAATAGGTGAGAACAAAGCCAACATTTGGAAGCCCTAAAAGGCAAGAAGTGAGAATTTTTACGATCAGATTCCAGAAGGAAGAGAAAAGACTATAAACTAATGTATGCGCAAGCTAGAAGAACGCTAAGCATAATGGATATAAACTCCAAACAAGCTAAAATAGTAAGGAGATAATGCATAGCAGCGAAAAGTATCTCAGCCTTACGATTTGCAAAGATCCATAAAGTTGACAAAAACTGTTTTCTTTGTGCCTTCACGAAGAACTTGAGGAGGCCTCCGGACAGTTCTACGTCGGTCTCCAGCAAGCTCTGGATTATTCTCACGTAAAATATTGAAGACGCGTCCAAGAAGCTGCAAAAATTCAAAGGTGATCAGTTTCAGTTAGACCCACTTCACAGATTTGACGTGGAATGCAAGTAAATGCTGCGACAGTATATGATGGAGTGACGATCATCAAACAAGATATACTTCTTCAGGTATGAAGAGACCAAATGTATTTCATAGAAAGCAATATTTGGAGCCAATATTCTGCAAGGTATAAATCAACTACTCATCAATGATGCTAGAAACCTCAGGCAAACACAAGTTATTGCAAGCCCATGTGCAAAGAAGGATGTAAAGCAACGCATTTACAAACAAAAGCACCAACTCAAAATACTAAAAGAAGCAGCAAAGCAAAAGATAACACTTAGCATATGTGCAAAGCCTTGTTTGAGAAAGAAAACAAGAAACTTCACCTCTTCGTATTCATAATCTCGGTCACTCCCTTCCCATGGAGACTGTGGTCCCAGAATAATTCCTTCACCTTCTTCACTTTCTCCAATATGATCTACAATATAAGGAAACACTTATCATTGACATTTAATTGCAGAATGACAAATGCAGCAAAGTAATACCACCATTAATCAAAAAGAATTATTTCAAGCTTACTACCATCTGCATCATCTCCAGCGTTCTCTTGCTCGTCATTCAACTCGTCGGTTTGCACCTGACAATTTTTCCATGGTGATTTATATAAACATATCAGCAAAAATCTACTCATTATTTGGAAACAAAAAGATAACTCACTGGCTTCTTCTTCTTCTTTTTCAAACCAGAAAATGAGCTATCAAGACTTTCAGAAACTGCAAGTCATGTACAAGTAAGAATGATGTACTGAAACAGATTTGCCAATGGATAATCAGGTAGATCAAAATTTGCTCTTGACTATCTTTAATCCAACTGCACATCTACCTGATAAACTTTCAGTTTTTTCAGCCAACTTGTCCACGTCATCATCTGCTGGATCTTGGATCACAACCTTCTTTTTCTTCTTCTTTTTGCTAGGATCAAATGGAGCAATCTGTAACATATTTGTAACAAATTCAACCGATGCAATTAATGTAACCATCAAGAGAAGACCACATAGCTAAAGAGAAAAACCAAGTAAAACAGATAGGCATGCATCAAAATCATAGCCGAAGAATTTTCAGGTAACACGAGTGTGATTTCAAATATACGAGTACAGTCAACTGGACAATAAAAATTAGCCATTCTAACACAACAATGTAAAGAGACATGGCACCCGATAGTTTCACAACATGCATGTAATTATACTCACACCACTCCATTTTGTACTCCAGTTGAAAGATTCATCATATATTAGTGCCAAAACTATTATGACAAAAACTTGAGAATAGGCAAATTATGAACTTCAAACTATGAACTTGGTTTAGTATCTCCAATTTAATAGCTTTAGTTTAGCAGACCACATTATGTGAAAATCTAATTCAAGTCTTCCCAAAAATTTAGTTCCCCGTGATATTTACAAAATAGATCATGATTGAAATATAAAATTTCCTGTAATAAATTGCCAACAAACACTTCAATTGTGAATTCAACATAAAATTTATGTGGACTGGCCTCAGTCGTACTAAGAAAACCAATTACAAGACATCAAGTCATAAAAAGGTCAGGTTTGTTACCTAGATAACCATTGCATACCAAAGATAGTAACTAGACTTTTAAGCCTTCAGGTGCATATGCAATCAAACAAATAAGCTCTACAGCATATGTAGAACTTTTATAATCCCTTAATCTCATAAACCACATCACAGTAACACAAGTGACAATGATGACATAAAATTGAAGAAATGAGCTGTTACGCATATTAAACACAATTATTGCCTATAACAAACGGAAGCAGCACATGCAAATTTACCACATACTTGAGCGAACACCCAAATATATAAGCCAGAACGGAAATATTGAGTGGCAAAAAACTTACATCAGCTACCTCCTCTTTCAATTCAGTTGTATTTTCTTCGTCCGCCATTGCAGAGTATAAAGTATTACCACAAAAAATAACCTGAAAACATAAATAAAAATTTATATATATAGAAATCGAAAGAAAATTGTTAATTGCACCCATTCACATAAAATCAAAGTATAATACTTTCTTTGTACACATGATTAACACTTTCCACTAAAGCCCAGTTTGGAATGCCGGTGCTTTTCAAAAATTATTTCCAGAAGTTGCTTCTAGAGGCTTTTAGAAGCAACTGCCACGGTAAATGGTAGTGCTTGATAAGTAAATGTCAGAATCTGCTCCCCAAATCAGTTTGGTGTTTGGCAAGACAAGGCAAGTGTTTTTTGATTACCACAAAAGATCAAAATCGACATAACACTTGGGGGAGAAAATTTATCTTCTTTACAACAAATATACAGACAATTCTGATCAAAATCTTATTTTTGAATAAGTTTCTTCTAAAGCCTTTTTTAGGAGCCAATGAAATCATAATGTTTGGTAAATATATACAATCCGCTGCAGGAATAAACTTGGAGATAGCTAAGACATGACAACTGTTTTGTTTAACCAAAAAGGTGAGGAAAAGATTGCAAATTTTAAGGGCACTCCCACCAGCGTTGCTAAATTGTCTCATATATCAAAAGACTATTCAATGCCTTTAAAAATAGGTGTTCTAGTTCTATTTTTAAGTTCGAGTGTTTGACACGTGCATTTTTCATTTATCGGCCTCTATTTAATAGTTTGAGGTAAACAGAAAATTTAGGGGTTGAAAATAGATACACTATTGGGAATTCCCTGACCAATAGCTTTGTTCATTAGTTTGATTTAAATCCCATGTGCATTCTATAGGCCAGGGTCATGCGCATGCGATCTCGCACGACCTAGGGTAACGGTGTCTGCACCCTGGAAAATAACATATCTTGAGCATACAGAGCTCCCAAAATTGCATTGCAAAGTCTAGTGCATTAAGTTATACATGTGTGTGTATATATGTATGTGTGTGTGTTTTATTTCAAATCCCATGTGCATAGCTAAAGCTAGGGGCCTAGGGCGCACTTGGTAACTCATGCAAATGAACCGATCCGTTCATAATCTCAGGCTCTTTAAAGGCTAGGGCTTGTTAATTTAATAAACGAGGCGAGCCTAAATAACAAAATAGGTCTTATTAGATAAACGAGTCGACCTTGAACAACCCCCAACTTGGCTAGTTAAGGGCTTGGGCTCATAATGATTTGCATCATGTATTTGCATACATATATATTTCAAATTAGATAAGTAAGTTTATATACATAATAGCATATAGCTCACATTGAATTTAATAAATAAAAAAAAATTCTTCCACTTACCTGGATGGTACATTCTTTAATAACTCCTTTTTAATAGTAATCTTATATTGAAAAAAATTAAACAAAGATATAGTTATTTCGTATATAAGCTAACACCTGGTTATTAGTAGACAATTATATTAAATATTCATGTTAAATGATGTACTTTATAAATGTTTGGCAGGAAAATAACTAGTAATATCCATAAATCCAAAAGAATCAAGTTGTTCATGAACATGTATAATACGAAATAGAAGATATGACAAAAGAACGTTGAAGTACCGTACAACGTAGTATGTAAAATACGAAATTTTGTATAAAAGTACGTTCCAAAATTCCGCTTAGTGTATAATTTACATCATAAAATTCTTAAAAAAATTACTTTTTGCTTCAAATATGTCTTCTTAAATTTAAAACCATAAAAGGCTGTAAATCATGAACTATACATGTATTTTTCATTAGATTGTGCATCGATTCGGAAAACGAATATTTTTTCCAATTGTACGTACGTGCGGTATTAAACTGCAAAATTTTGCAAATTTACAAACTAGGTAAAGAACTTCTAAATGACCAACAAGCTCACATATACCTGATCTGCATCGGAAACGAGGCTTGCTAAACCGCAGTCTGAAAGGTGAGGATTCAGCTCCGTGTCTAATAATATGTTTGCTGATTTGAAATTTTTATGAATAACTGATGGTGAGCAAACTTCATGCAAGTACCTGGAACAAATGCTTTTTCTTAGAATTTTAGAACAAAAGCAAAATCATATTGTCAAGCACTCGGAAAAACTTCAAACGTTTATATAGACCAACAAAGATACAAGGAACATTCATGTAGCAGTGTTCTCACAAATGCTTAGTATATCTACTGTAATTTGAATTTGAATACAGGGATAGTTATATGTCCGCCAGCGCAGCTTTGATCTTGGAGTCTTAGATTATATTCTTTCATAATTGCTATAACGTATAACTGAAAGGAGGCAATTGAGAATCAGTGTCCATCGTTTTTCTTATTAACTTACTCCAATGCACGAGCAGTGCCCAAAGCAATTTTGACACGGGTGTTCCATGTTAATGGCCTGCTATATTCATCTGACAGATGCAGGAAATCATGTAGAGAGCCATTCTTATAGAACTCATAAATGAGTAGGTGCTGCCCGTATTCTGAACAATAACCAACTAGCTCTGTGATATTTTGGTGGCGCAACCTGGATATTTCTGAAACTACATCCAGAAATTCTTCCGACGAGTTACTTGGAAGAACAGAAGAATTTATTTTCTTCACTGCAAGAACCTGCAGAATGACCAAATGACGGAAAGGGTTAATATTAAGAAATAACTGATTTTGACTAGTGGTTGAGCATACTAAACTCAACTCAACTCCCTGACTACGAAAGAGGAAAAATAGAGCATGGAAACAAGTTATATGAAAACTGCTATTTTTCTTGTTGCAAGTCGATACAGTTGCAGCATATCAGTAAAAGCAGAAAAAAAAAATTAAAGGATTTGCCAAAATTTTGGTGTATGGTCTTCTACGCATTGAGAAACAATTAATTATAAGAATAATATTAATGATGATACCTTGCCGTCATCAAAGTGAGCTCGATAAACATGCCCAACAGATCCCTCTCCAACAAGGGTATCAACGCTGAAACTGTCTGTAGCTATCTGCAGATCAGCTATTGAATATGATGTAGCATCAATTGGTGCTGTACTTAGTTTCTTAGTGACGACGGGTTTGCTAGAGAAATCATCTTCATCAAATGATTTGTTAGGCGGAGGTCTAAGATTGATGGAAGCGGATATATCAAACGTCTTTGTGTCGGTTATGGACGAACTTTGAATAGCTTTCGCTTCTGCAAGTGTTGATAGCATAGCATGGACTTCGAATAAGCACCAGGTTATGGTAGAAGAGTTCCAATAAAATTTGAAATATGAAAGCATAATTTCTTAAATTTACCATGAACCTCATGTGAAGCAAGAGAAGTGAAAGGCTGAGTATCCGCCTTCTCTACATCTGCAGATAGCCTTTTTCTGGACCTTCTCCTTATCACGAAGAATGCAACAATTGCCCCAACAACTAAAAGAGAGATCACTATTCCAGCTACCTCTCCACCCCCAATACCTGATTTTTTGCTACTTCCGTCATTAGATGAATTGTCACTCCCACCAGATTTGTGATTTCCATTGCCCTTGTTAGGTGGAGGAGTGCCCGGTGGTGGAGGGGGAGCGGGGCCTGAGTTAAATGAATTACCATCCTTCCTGTTAAGAATGTCAAGATTGTTATTATTAAATAAATACAAATTCATTTATGATAGAAGATATTGTGAATACATAAAACCGTCAGTAGACAGTCACATACTTACTGGAGATTTATATGCTTCAACTGGCTGGGAATCCAACCGCTAAAATGGTTGTTCACAATGTTCCTGCAATAGTGAAACAAATTAGTGGCTTGAGGAGCATATGGAAATAAGCTTTCTGTGTTGTAAATATTTCATCTCTTACAGGTTGTCAAGGGGAAGATTTGCAAGGACGTTGATGGTTCCAGTAAATTGGTTGTTCTGCAAATACCTGCACAAATATAAAACAGTTGACCAAGGAAAAGACCAAAATGGAATTTTAAAGAACCGGCCTGCATGAGGTTATGCGCTGTATAGTTTACTTACATATTGTTCATGCTTGAAAGGGAACTGAAACTTTCTGGGAGGTCACCAGTCAAAGAATTATATGAGAGATCCCTGGAGATAAACAAACATTATAAAAGCAAGTAAAACATTCCAAGGCCACAAATTTTGGAGAATCTAGTAAAATTTTGTTGGCGACTAGAAACTATAATGGTTGAACAATCTAAAACAATTCTTCTCAAGCCAAAGATGTAAAACTGCCAATGGAGAACTTACAACGTGGAGAGGGATGTAAGCTGACTAAATGCATCATTTAGTTGTCCTTGTAGTTGATTGTGACCAAGATTTCTACACTCCGAGGAGAACGTAAAAATCAGTAATCAACTTGAAGCTTCACATAGAAATGATAAAAGAGTTTTCTGTTAAATTAGACTAACAGGTATTTCAAAGTAGTCATCAGAGATATAGAATAAGGGATTCCTCCATTGAAGCCGCATCCAGCCAAGTTTCTGCATTATGAAAAGATGATTATAAAGAAACAAAGTCCCCATATTAATCTAAACATTTAAAAAAGGAAGCAGCAGAAACAAAAGCATATATGAAACATACAGTTGTTGCAAATTTGGAGGAAGCTGATAAGGTATCTGGTTTCCAAGATTATTGTTGCTTATGTCACTGCATGGTTTTGATAGAATGCCATATCAAGATTGTGAAAAGAGAAAAAAGAAAGAACATCCGGCACATAATCTTAAAAGGCTTAATCTTACAAGTTTGTCACTGCTTTCAAACTATCAAGCTGGAATCCCATGTTACCACTCAGTGAGAGTCCAGATATTTTGCTATGAGAGTGTAAACAGCAGAACGTATATTAGAATAGTAGCATTTTATTAAAGAACAAGGTAGAGATATAGAGCAAATGAAAGGTAAAGTGATGTCACAATCGCTTTTGGTTACAGCCCTGACAACTGCTTCCAAGCTAGGAAAGCGAACATATTGCTGCACTTCAGAGTTTGGTGATTGGTCTAGAAATTTTTCCTTAAGACAACCCAAGTTCTGGGGTTTATATGCAAACCATGGAGTTTCCAAAGTTGAATTGTTTCACTTCTTTGTGGAAGCAACACAATAGAAACAGAAAAGAAACCCAAAAATGCGTAAAGAGGATTACACATGCCATACATTTCTGTGACTCTGGATCCCGAGCAAGTGATGCCTTTCCAAGACTCCCCACAGGGATCTCCACCATTTGCAGTCCATTTAGTTAGTTGCTGTGGTGAATTTAAGCTGCTATACATGACCCTTAAGACAGCAGCTGCACATCAAGCATAACATAAACACAGTCAGCATTACATGTCGTAGCTGTGTTCTGATCATGAACCAACAAGAACCACACAGATTTGAACCAAGGACAAGAACAACTCTGCAACTTTAAATAAATAAGCTAACTTCCAAGTCCCATAACTTCATCATAAGACGTTTCCCATTACAAATCAGTTTTTTTTTTCTTTCCCCAAGAAAGATGAGACACATTCACGAATCACCAAGAACAGATATGTTCCTCTGAAAGGCGGAGGGAGGAGAGGGGTCATATGGTTATCGAAGCCAAGGATTTTCTTGTCAAAACTTTGAACATGCTTGAAGTAAAGCTAGAGTACTGAATTGGTGGTAGTATCTGGAAAATAATCTTGAGAATGAGAACAAATTGCCAACCTTCGGATGACAAAAAATAATGAGTAACCTAAAGTTTCTAAATCATTCTTAAAGAGGTTCTCCCAACCTAAACAAACCAATGTCCAAATTAGGCACTAGTGTATTTTCCCAGAGCATCTTAACACAAAACTTTCCAAGACCATATATTCTTTTTCCTTTTTTTTTTTTTTGTGATAAACTTAAGACCATATGTAGTAATTTCAGGGGCGGATCTAGAAATTTGAAAAGGGGGGCCAAACTTATGTATAAAAAGATATATAAATTACTATTCACCAATGAAAATCTTAATTTTATTTTAATGCTTATTGCAACACATCTAAAGTATAATTTTATGTCTTAACCTAGTTTAAAATAACAAAATAGTTAAAGATTTTATCAAAAGTATGATTATCTTTTTAAATATACTGTAAATTTTATCGAAATATTAAAGTGGTATTGTTCTAATTTTAATCAATCATAATTAGCAATAAATAAGATCACTTTATATGTTTTTAAAACAAAATAAACAGAATATTTTATAGAAAATGTGAGTATAAAAATGTACAATGATACTAATAAATGGAAAGTACAATACAACTATATTGTATTTTGAGTAACTTTTAAAATAATATTAAATATAAAACTATTAAGTCACTAACTTCAAAGTCAACACACAAAAAATAATCTATATAGATGCCAAAAAATAATACATGCTTAACCCACCTAATATGACCTTTGTAACCAAAGTGCAGCGCACTAACCACCAGGACATATGCTATTTGATGGTATTTGTTTCCATTGAAATATAGATATTTGTTTTTATTTATATGTATATAATTTTAGTCGTAAGAAAAAATAAAATTTTAATTCTTATCCGAAGGAGGGGGTAATTGCCAGGTAAAAGAAAATCAGCAAACTCCTCCGTTATGAATTTGAGACTTTATTGCTATCTCATCACTAAACAATCTAAACAAGTTCCAACTACTAATACTTAAATTAATGACTTTAAAGAAACAAGTTTAGAACAATTTTATTGCTCAATTGAGATAGGCAATGATTAACACCCCTAAATTCCAGTGCTTTTTGAGTTGAAAAAATTCAAAACAAGAAAATAGTATTTGCAAACATTCACCATTACAGGCAAAAACGAGCTGAAATCACTAAATGCACAAAAATCAACAAATCAAACTATACACACACACACACACACACACACACGTATATATATATGAAATGTGTGAATTTGCAAGACAGGAGAAGCAGAAATAAATTATTAATAACTGAAAAGGTGGGGAAACACCGACCGTCCGATGGATCTGTATCGCCATTGACGGAGCAAACCAGAATGCCGGTGACTAACACCAGCAGCAGCACCTCCTCCCTCATCTCTCTCTCTCTCTCTCTCTCTCTCTCTCTCCCCCTCCCTCCCTCTCAAATGTCTAGAAAGAGACGAAATTAGCAAAGATACCTCAATCAAGTAGCAACCTTTTCCCTGATCAATTAATTAATAAACTCAAATTTATTCTTTATGTTTTTTATTCCTTCAAATCAAATGTGATATAAATATATATAAATGCTAATAATTGTAATTTGTTTGTTGAAAGGCCATTTCAGAGAAAAGCTGGCAGGCAGTCAGGCACGATCCGCTAGAAGAATCCAAAGCCACATAATAAAAATTATATATATAAAA
>MKEJ01086585.1:0-13565 GCA_001753735.1 Embelia ribes | reverse complement strand
TTTTTATTTTTATTTTTTTGACAAACAATCTACCTAAGAGCATTAATCCTTAAACTTTGCTACTGTTTCGTTTGGCCCTTTCTGCTTAGGATGTCCATTTTTCAGAACAAAAGTATGGGCCCAGCGCAAAAGGGTAGATTGTTTAAGGGCCAAACCCTGTTTCGTTTTACAAACTGTGCTTTTCTCATAACAAGAGCAGAAGAAAAGATAAGAAGCCTTACATCATTCCCATCAGTCATTCTCCAAACCCTGTTTCTAAAAATTAAATTTAGCTTTATCCCCTTTATAGAGGCAGACAAAAGTCTTTCGAAACAAAAAGTCAAAAAATATTAAAGACTTGCTTGGTTGTAGCTTTTAAGTTCAAGCTTTTTTGCTCAAAGCTAAAATGCATTTGGTTGTTCAACTTTGTTAGCTTGTTATTTGGACTACAAAAGTTAAAAACTTTAAGCTGGATACACCCAGTTTTTTCTTAGACTTGAAAAAATTAGTTTTCTGTTTAAAATATGGAATCGAACAAAGCCAAAAATAATACTATATATAGATATGTGTTCGCAAATTTGGGGAATCAGAGAACCCACGCTAACGAGAAGATGATTAAAAAGAGAAAAAAAAACTAATTTTTTTGAGAGAAAGTGGTAACAATAGGTTTCTTGGCTAAAAACCCCAAGTGCAACAATTCTTTTTTCATTTGAGAAATCAAAATGGAAAACTGGTTTGCGATTTTGAAACCACCTCACTGTAAACAGGGGTATGCTACATACTTATACCTTTTTCAGACCTCACAATACGAGAGTCTTGTGTACTGGTTTGTCTGTACATAGGACATGTATGCAACATGGGAATGCCCTAACAGAAGGCAACCCATATAAAAGAGGAAATTATTAATCCATAATTATTTTTTCCGAGCCAAATATACCATTACTTTTCCAATCAAATGCAACAACAAAAACATAGGCGGATCCAGAGGGAAAGCCACGCCCCTGATCCCTGAAATCTGAACAAATTTTATGCATAAAGTTCGAAAATTTACAGTAATTTCCACAATGTGGCCCCCTGAAAGTAAAAAGCTAGCTCCATACCATAAATAATCGAACTTGACTCCCAACCCGAAAATCCTGGGTATGCCACTGACCAAAAGTGATAATATGTAGCAATATATAGTCAACTTTGCACAAACTAGAGCATAAAAATCAAACAGGCGATAGAACAAGCGTATGCTTTTGCAGAGACATTTCAACAAACAGTTGGTGCGCATTAGGTGAAGAAGAGAGAGATTTAGAAAGTAACTTCCACCTGAGTGCCTGAGAATGAGATTTTCCCAATAGATTGATTTCTCGCGCCAATTGTTTTGCCAGAACTTTGTATTGTCGAGTTGTAATCCCTTTCTTTTGAATAATTATTATTTTAATATATATATATATATATATATATATATATATATAACGGATCAAGGAATAAATACTTTTACAAAAAATTTTACAGAGTTAGTTAACAGTTTTTCTAATTAGGGCATTCTTGTTAATATAAAGAGTTTTTTACCCAAATTCTGTTGTTGTACAAACTATATATGTAAAACCAAATCTGTTTTCAAATTAATTATCAAACCAAGTTATGGCTTTGAAAATTACAGATTGAAACGCCATTTTTCATATAAAAAATAACAGAAAGTCACAATTTGAAATTGCAAAAACTTTTTTTATGATTTAGTAAAAAGTCATCGTATGAAACTGCTTTGCAATTTCAAACTGTAGCTTCCATCTATGATAAAACTCGGATTTTCAGATAAAATGTTTAATGGAGACAAAAAAGGTAACAGTTTAAATTGCTAGTTTTTGTCCCTCGTTGCAACTTTGTCTTCAAAAAGTAGCAATTTGAAACCGTGACTTTTCTTTTAGATGTGATGTGAAAAACACAGTTTGTAAATAATAATTTTTTAAATAATCTTGATTCGGGGATTATTTTGAAAATAATATTGTTCTGGTAAATAATTTGTCAAATTACTTTACCATGCTCAAAACATCATATATAAAATTTGATCAAGGGACTAAGGGATGCTTTTATTACGGACGAGCAGCACGGTTACAAAACACCAGCTTTGTAGCCAGTGCAAAGCGGTCTGTCGACATATGGATTGAAACCAACGGCCAAGATTACAAATATTCAAATTTAAGATGCTTGCCTTAAATATTTGGATTTCTTATTTCTACCGCTAACTTTTAATCCAACCGCTGGTCCGCTTTTACCATATTTTAAAGTTTTACCATGGAATAAAGTAAGAACAGGATCTGAATAGCGAAAAGGTAATTAGCAATCCCGAACTGTGTGGATCAGTAGTATTGACTTGAGCCAGTCTATGTTATCAAACATGGTTCCGGTGCTCCATGACGCCAATTCCACACAAATAGCATTCATACAAACCCAGCTTAAAAAGTAGCAGCAGCAGATACAAGGGTTTTTCTTTCTTTTTTTAATAGTCTAGATTTCATAGAAAAGACGCGACTCCAAGTTCAGCTGCCTGGCCAGAAACAAACACAAAAATCATATCATGCTTGACAAAAACAAAATACATTTGTTCTTGAGATCCATGTCAATACAACATGGTGGTCAAAAAAATGACTTATTCAGTTGCATTCAGAGAAATTTCACGCCAAAGATACATGACGCAGTTTGACCCTTCAAACTTCATAGTCAACTAAGTTAACATGCCAAACATGAAAATACACCAAAAGCTTAAGTTATTCAAAACGTGGCCCTTAATGCGCGCCTGCACAAAATGTCGAATTGCTTCAATATAGCAGCTCCTCGAAAACTGGATCCACGGATTTGCCCCATTTTCCATGGTACATCTCCAAAAGCTTCTCAGCTGGTGTTACACCTGTAACAACAGAAAAAAAGAAACTTTTTTGAGAATCTAAATATTGTGTGTTCTTGTAAAAGACAATTCATGACAAGGAACCACATGTATCTTAGGTTTTTTCCTTTTTCATATCTAAAAACCAAGACGATGCAGTTTTGATATTTACACATCTTAAAGTTTCTCCGAGCCTGTTTTATGGTAGATTACATTCGCAACCAGATGATCCACAGTTTTCGAGTTTAAAATCACTGAAATTTCACTCTTTGTTTCAGTCCCTCCTTTCCTTTACATAGAAAAATAAGAACAATAAAATACACACGCAACATAAGAAAACACTCCAAACACAACCAAAATGAGCTACCTGTTCTAGCCACCTCAGCCACAGCATTCAAAAATCCTGTTTCTTTATAGCCCCGTCTTTCCAAGCCATCCTACAATGCATATCATTGAGAAATTTCTAACCACGATTAACATCATGAAGGGTTAACACCAATCAAGGCAGAAACAAGTTTTTGAACTTACTTTCGCAAACTTGAGAACCTCTTCAGCTACATGCCTCAACAATCCATCGCGAAAAGGTGTTCCCAGACCAGTCTCTGGTACCTGTCAAAAGCCTTTCAGGATTAGATCACTACCATTGTGGCTGAAAATCTTCTCTCTATTTTAGCATCTCAATCTTCTCAAAATTAGAGAATCATGTATTCGATTTTGTTGCCAGTCAAAAGATCCAGCACGTTATTTCAGTATTCTCAAAGCACATAAGAAATCCCATGAGCTACAGAGATGCAGAACAGTAGATGTACCTTATTTCTCAACATCTGCCTTTCTTCAGGAGTCCAATCAGCAACCATGTCCAGTACATTCTGAAGAGAAACATCATCATACAACACACCAACCTGAAAGTTAAACAACTGCATCATGAACCGCAATAGACCAATGAAGAAATTGGCCATTTGATGCAATGAAAGGATCAACCATCAGCTAGAACCTCCCTCGACAAACTGAAGCTATGATGGGATTAGAAGGAAGGTAGAAAAGATGGCAGTTGAAGGAAGGTAGGAAAGATAAATCCAGACTTGTTATTCAATCAAAAGATAGCGACTCTTATGAGCAGTGAGTAGAATCTACATAGAATGTATCTCCAACTAATGTACTTAACACTAGAATGTCTCTCTTCAATGACCGTGCTGTACAATAGAATGTCCCTCCAATGAATGTGATGTACATTAGAAGTACTTAATATCTGGACTTATCTGCACATGTGCAACTACATCACCTTAAATATGCGTCTTCAAGCAAACCAAATTTATTCTCACTGGATGATTAATAAGCAATTTCTGTACAAAATGGATAAACTATCTTTGGATAATACAGAGAAGAAAAATACCCAAAATGCAGGCAATGCACACAACCTCCTCCAAGGACCACCATCGGCACCCCTCATCTCCAAGTATCGCTTCAACCTGACCTGAATGAAATATGTAACCTCGGACTTCATGAGCAATACAGAAAATCGAGAAAACATCCTATTGGATTGTCTAATGAACACAAACCTCGGGAAATATTGTTGTCAGATGATTCTCCCAATCATTGAGGGTTGGCAATTCACCTGGAATAGGAGGGAGTTTTCCTTCCATGAAATCCTGCAACAAGGACAAAATATCTTTGAAAACCAAAAAAACAGAGAATATAAGAAAAGCTGAAAAGCAATGTATAATAACCCAAAAGAATGAGCACGGACAGTAATGGAAAATATACCCGGAAGGATAATCCAGTACAGTCAATATACTTCTTTTTCCTATACACGAAATACATTGGGACATCGAGCGCATAATCTACATACTGTTTGAACCTGTGCCAAGAAAAATTCATGGTTATGCAACTTCTAGTACTGATTAGCCTAAATTAGAGAGCTAAAGATAGAATTGAGAGCTTGTTGTAAGACCCCAGGAGAAAATAAAAAGACGCTTTCAAATTATTATATGCCTATAAACAGGACCTCGAACAAATAGAGGATAGAGCATTAACTAAAATTACCTAGTCACAAGTTACAATCTCAAAGACATGTGAATATCATTCTCATCTATTTGAGATCATGCCACACATCTAATAAAGCTCATTAACAGAAGAAACTAATATCTACTAACCTATATTTCCATTTCATCCAACGACATGGGACTTACCCGAAGGAGTCATCAAAAACAAAGGGGAGCATTCCAGCACGATTGTTATCTGTATCGGTCCAAATTTGGCTGGAGCAAACGTACAAATGTTAATACAGCAATACTAAAGAGTAAAGGGATACGAAAGGTGAATGGTAGTACTTCTAAACCTTCTCATACTGAGGTAGCCATTAGGTTTTCCTTCGGTAAAAGGTGAATTGGCAAACAATGCTGTGGCAATCTGTATAAACCCCCCCCTAAGTTAGATTCATAGAACTAAAGTAAAAAACCAGCAAGAAAAATAAAGAATAAAGTTTCATACAGGCTGCAAAGCAAGACCAGCCCGAAATTTCCTAATCATGTCTGCTTCAGAATCAAAGTCCAAATTGACCTATAAAAACCAGAAGCGGTACCCAATACATCATTTTAGACACACAAGATCTATGTGCAATTATCTTAAAAGTTTTGCAGCAAAGACACATGCATCATACCTGGACAGTGCATGTTCGAAACATCATATCGAGTCCAAGGGAACCAACTTTAGGCATGTAATTCCTCATAATCTCATATCTTCCCTGATCCAAGATACTCAAATTCGAGTCACAAGTAATTGGAAGTTTCAAAAACAGAATTAATAATGCAAGCAAGCCAGTACTAGCGTAACAGCTAAACCACATAGCCCGAAGATGTATAAAGTATGCTTAAAGGGAAGAAGAAACCTTGAACAAGGCTACATATGTGTATGTCAAACTATTTCAAAAGCTTTCCAAGCTTCTAGGATCGAGCCTTTGTGTATTGGAGTCCTTTTAAGGAAATATAAGGCCCCCATATATAAGATTACACATCTAAATAATTAACAAGGATGAATATGGGCTACAATTAACGATGATGGAGCCAACTCAAATCAAGTTCTGTCATTGGATTATTTTAAAATTAGATTTGATGGTTCAAATTGGAAAATGTCTTTTATAACCATTCGTCAGATCGAGTATAAAACAATCCCGTGATAGAGGGGGCTCCAACCAATTAAGCACTGGGCCTCCCTCAATCCAGATAACAAGCATGTGGCTGGGAGATGTGGTGAAGATACATCCAAGAGATCTAAACCAAAGATATAAGTTCATATTTTTTTTTGGTACACCGGGGGGCCCGCAGGGGCAGGGGATTGGTTCCTCAAATTCAGAACCTTCTGCCAAGGAGCCAAGGTTCTGGCCACAAGGCTACCTCTAGTGGTTGATAAGTTCATAGTTACTAACAAAAGATTGCGTATAAGTCGCATTAGAGAACATGGCGCTCCAGGTCGAGGATTACTTTATCGTCCATCATCTTTATCGGTCACCAGATTTAATGATGCTAATTGGGTGGACGACCATTCAGATTGGCATTCTACTTCAGGTTATTGTACTTTTATCGGTTCAAATCTTGTTACTTAGCGCAGTAAGAAGCAACATTTTGTCACTCGCTCTAGTACTGAGGCAAAATATCGTACCACGGCTCATACTACATCTGAAATGATGTAGGTTCGCTCTTTGCTTCGAGATTTTGGTGTATCGGTCCTTAGTCCAATATCAATGTATTGTGATAACCAAGCTGCTATCTTTATTGCGAATATTGAAGTTGATTGTCATTTTATTCGTGATTTGTTGCTACAGAAAGTCATATGCACTCCTTATGTGAGCTCAAACTCTCAGTTGGGTGATATCTTGACCAAATCATTGTCTCCTTCTTCGTTTCAGGTCATGTGTTCCAAGCTGAACATTTTTTATTTGTATTCTCCAACTTGAGGGGGAGTGTTAGAGTTATAGTTATTTTCTCTATTTTGTTTATTATGTCCAAGGGTATTATTGTAATTTAGCATACTGCTTTATAACTCATAACTCAATATAAATAGTGTTGTGGACCAAACAAACCCAACTAAACCCTAGCCGCCACCTATCACCACCACAGAACCCTCGCCTCCCGACATAGATCGACAAATCCAACTACACAGTCAACCTTGCCTCCTCCAATCGACCCAGCTGCCGAAGTCTCGTCGTTGTTGCCACCCCCACGCGCGGCTTGTTGCCAGTGGCCCAGACTGCTTGATCAGCGCGTGAGAACACGTGATGGGCAGTCTGGTCATTCCAATCTGACTGGCATGCTCGAATCTCATATTCTAGGTGGGTTGCTGGTTTGTTCCATTTGATCGCCTATTGAGGTATTGGTGATTTTAAATGTTTGGAACTACCAATAGAACCTTTTTTTTTAACTATTTCGAACTAGTTTGGGAATAATCAGATCTAAATTTTACTTTGTATTAGCTATTAGTGGTTTCGATTATTTGAGCAGTTGTGATATTGTGGTTGACAAGGCAGAATCGAAAAACATTATTTTTAACGATGATGACTCCCCTTGTTCAATTACCGCCTTTAAACTTAATGGCTCGAATTATTTTGCTTGGGCTCACGCAGTTAAAATTTATCTTTGAGAAAATAAAAAATTAAAATATCTTACGGAGTTGCCACCTAAATCTAGTAGTCCTAAAAAGAAAGATTGGGTGAGTGAAGATTCCATCGTTATGGGATGGCTTTCGCATAGTATAGAACCTCATATTATATCTACTACTGCATTTTGCGATACTACTAGGAAGATTTAGGATTCTCTAGCCAAATCACTCTCTCAGAAGAATAATGTGTTGACGGTGTATGAGCTTTATGAGAAAATTTTTACTACCAAATAGAATGGTAAACCCTATTTGAGTAATATAGCACCTTGAAGAGTTTGTGGGACTAGTTGTTACAGTATCGCCCCCTACTACAGATTTGACTAAGATTCAACGACAATGGGAAAATTTTATAGTTTCGTCATTACTTGCATGGTTTGATTCAAATCTAAGTGGTTTTAAAGATTAGATACTTGCTTGTGAGATTTTGCCAACTACGGCTAATGCTTATTATCGTATTTCACGTTCATCGTTGGGGCAACACAATTCTGTGAATGCTACCCCTGGTCCTGATCCTGGTCCTAATCCAGCTCCAAAGGCTACTACCCCGGAGGCTTCTACCTTTGTTTCTGGTAATAGTGGCCGTGGTAATTTTCGTGGTACATCTTGTGGAGGCCATGGTGGTTATACATCTCGTGGTGCATCTCGTGGAGAGGGTCGATCCAGGGTCTGGGGAGAGAAGGTGTGATCATTGTCATGGTACCAACCATATTGAGCCATATTGTTGGATCATATATGACAAACCACATGATGTTTAGAATGTTAGTCGTGTTTTTCTTTCCCAATCCGAACACAATTCAGGAAGTCTTGGGCCCTCCATCACTCATCAGTAGGTTGCTCTGAGTTCTGGTTCTTTTGATGCACTTATTACTCAACTTAGCCAGCTCTATCAAATACTTTGTTCCTCTCACTCTTCTAGCTCCACCGTTACCTTGGCTAATTCAGGTAATGTTGGTGTGTTGCTTCACTACTTTGTTCATGGCTTATTGATTCACGTGCTAGCACCCATATATCGGGTACATTTTCACTTTTCTCTCCTTTAACTTCGGTTAATCATCATATTAGTTTAGCTAATGGCTCCACTCATCCTATAGTTGGTAAAGGTGTTCTTTACCGTCACTAATCCTTTGTTTTACCTGATAGCCTTTATGTGTCTAATTTTCCATTTAATTTACTTTCGGTTAGTCAGTTGACAAAGGCTTCAAAATGTTCAGTAACCTTTTCTCCTCAATCTTGTGTTTTTCAGGACCTCAAGACGAAGAAGACGATTAGTTTAGGCACGAGAAAGATGGTCTTCATACTTGGATCCCAAAAGCTTTGGTTCTCCATCATCATCAGCATTTAGTGTTACCATTTCTCTTCTGCAATGGTTTTTTCGTCTTGGTCACATATGTTTAACTAAGCTTAAGCTAGTTGTTCCAAAGTTGCGTCTTGTTTTTAGTTTATAGTGTGAGGCTTGTCAACTTGGTAAACATCATCGTAGTTCATTTCCAAGGCGTAGTATTGGTCGACATTCTGAATTATTTAGTCTTGTCCATTCAAAAATTTTGGGTCCTCGTACGGCTACTCATAATGGATGTATTTTTTTATAGTTATGGATGATTTTCTCGTATGACTTGGTTATTTTTTATGAACAATCGTTATGAATTGCCATTTATTTAGTCTCGTTTTTAAAATGAAATAATTACTCAATTTGATGACGTATTAAAATTTTTCATGATGATGCACAAGAATGTATTCAGTCTATTATGGACACATTTTGTGCTACTAATGGGATTATTCATCAAACTAGACGTACATACATGTCTTCACAAAATGGTGTTGTTGAACGTAAACAATGATATTTGTTGGATGTTGCTTATACCTTGCTATTTAATATGTAAGTTCCTAAAAATTTTTAAGGTGATGCAGTTTTAACTACTTGTCACCTTATTAATTGCATGCCTTTGTGGCCTTGATAATCGATCTCCATTTTTTTATCTACATTCTCATGTTAACCCATTTTCCGTATTACTCGTACCTTTAAATGTAATGCATTTGTTCATATTCTTGATCCAAGTCATGACAAACTATCTCCTCGTGCCCGAAAGTGTGTTTTTCTTGATTATTCACATGCACAAAAGGGATATCGATGTTATCATCCTCCATCTCGTCACTACTTTGAAAGTGTTGATGTCACCTTTTTTGAGTCCACATCTTTATTTGCTCCTACAGGTATCTGATTGTCCAATGACGTCTTGTCTAGGCTTGAGCCAGAATTGTACACTACTTCTCGTCGTGAAATGGAGCCTATTCCTATTCCTCTTCCTAAGATGTGAATTCAGAAGATCTTAGTTTGCCTTCTACTTTAAAGGACACCACTAGTTCTGCTAACAAACCTTTGCAGGTTTATCAAAGAACTCGTTCCGAAAGACTTTCTCACGAACCAACCACGACATCTTCTAACTCTAAGGCTACTATTTTCCTTGTGATCCACCACCTTTATCTGATGATTTGCCCATTGCTTTACGATGAAGGAAGCGTGCTTGTACTCAAAATCTTATTGCTAACTTCGTTTCTTATCATCGTATTTCTTCTTCTATACATTCTTTTGTTGGTGCTTTGTCTGTTATCACCGTTCCAGCTTCATAAAAAAAAGATTTCGACGTGCCTGGCTAGAAGCTTGCTATGGATGAGGAAATTAGTGCACTTCATAAGAATCAAACCTGGGAGCTAACTACCATACCTCCAGGCAAAAAGACAATTGGATGTAGATGGGTATAAACAGTGAAATATCAGCCAAATGGCTTTGTTGAGCATCTTAAAGCTCATCTCATAGCTAAAGGTTATACTCAAACATACGATGTTGATATCCGGAAGACCTTTTCTCTTGTACCTCATCTTAATTCTGTTCGGATTCTTCTTGCGATTGCTTTGAGTCGGTCATGGCCTTTTGTATCAGCTTGACATTAAGAATGCATTTTTACATGGCGAACTCCAGAAAGAGGTTTATATATGCCAACCACCTGGTTATGTTACTCCTAGAAGTGAGAATCTTGTTTGTCGACTTCGTTGTGCTCTGTATAGTTTGAAACACTCTCCTTGGGTATGGTTTGATTGGATTAGTGCTGTTGTGCTTGCTTATGGTTTCCGTTGCTCTACTTCCGATCATTCTGTCTTCATTCGCCAATCTGCATCCGGAATTATTATTTTGATTGTGTATGTGGATGATATAATCTTCTCAATCGATGATGCTAGTGGCATTGATGACTTGAAACTTCATTTACAACAATTTCATACCAATAACTTGGGGGCTCTTCGTTATTTCTTTGGAATAGAGGTTGCCTTGTCTGCTCAAGGGTTATCTCTTTCTCAAAGGAAATATGTTTTTGATCTCTTATCTGAGACCGGTTTCTTGGGTTCTTGTCCGATTGATACACATATGGATTCTTCTGTTAAGCTTGTTGATGAAGCAGGTAATCCTTTCCCAGATGTTGGTCATTATCGTCGTTTGGTAGGCAAACTCATATATCTGACTATTACTTAACCTGATATCACTTATGTTGTAGATGTTAGTAAGTTTATGCATGTTTCTCATTACCCGCACTTAGAGGTTGTGTGTCGTATTTTGCGCTATTTAAAGGGTGATATTTATCATCCAGTCAGGGATTACTTTATCGTCTGTCATCTTTGTTGGTCACCGGTTTTAGCGATGCTAATTGGGCGGGCGATTGTTCAGATCAGCGTTCTACTTCGGGTTACTATTCTTCTATTGGTTCAAATCTTGTTACTTGGAGCAGTAAGAAGCCAAATGTTGTCGCTCGCTCTAGTGTTGTGGCAGAATATCGTGCTATGGCTCAGACTGCATCTGAAATGATGTGGGTTCGCTCTTTGCTTCGAGATTTCAATGTATCAATCCTTGGTCCCATGTCAATGCATTGTGATAACCAAGCTACTATCTTTATTGTGAATAATCCAGTATCCCATAAGCGAACTAAGCATATTGAAGTTGATTGTCATTTTATTCGTGATTTATTGCAATAGAAAGTCATATGCACTTCTTACGTGCGCTCAGAATCTTGATTGGGTGATGTCTTGACAAAGCCGTTGTCTTGTTCTTCGTTTCAAGTCATGTGTTCCAAGCTAGGAATTTTTTATTTGTATGCTCCAGCTTAAGGGGGAGTGTTAGAGTTATAGTTATAGTTATAGTTATTTTGTCCATTTAGTTTATTATGTCTAAGGGTACAATTGTAATTTGACAGACTACTTTATGACTTAATATAAATAATGTTGTGGTGTGAGAATAACACACAACTTTTCCTTCTCTATTTTTGGTTTTGACTATGGAAAACCTAGGGCCTCTACCAGAACAAGTCAAAATGAGACAGCATTCACTTATTTTTGAAGCTTAACAAAATATAATTTTAGTATCCCGGACAAGCTATAGCAAAGTGCTCATGTTTAGATAATTAAAAAAAAAAAAAAGAAAGAAAAAAAAATGAGCGGCATCATTGACAGATCATATACTTAAGATGTAATAAGCAATTTGGGTGCTACCATAGAACTCTCATGGTTACGCATAAATCCCATACAGATAGGCTCCCACTGTACTTGGGGATGGAAAAATGTTAAGTTGGGTTGGGGCAGGTTTTCCCAAACCCATTCAAATTTCGATTGTCAGTCTTATATCCATACGTACGCTTATGAAGAAGGATTTGGAAGGGGGTTATCTTAGAACCCAATTGCCATCCCGAACAGTTCTTCAATATTGCTAATTATATAATCTGAAATGTTGTGACGTGACACAAGCAATAAATTTCCTGCTATTGAATTAGTCTTTTCTAAGGTGTGACGTTCAAGGTGAACTTAACAAGTCAGTCATTTGTCAGCCATCCAATCAGAGGCACACCTTCAGTTTGGTCAAATAAAGCAGAGAAAAACAAAAATTTGATGCATGTAGATTAAGAAAATATACCGGAAGGCCATACGTGAAAAAATTGATGCTGAAGTTTCGAAAAACTGATCCCCTAAGTAAAACATTGGTATGCCTTACACCAGACCTGCATATTACAAACCAAGTCAGAGAAATGGCAAAAACACGCACACTCCAAGAATACTGCAATCTATAATAATAAGTAAATATATATAGTGTAACTGTGCAATTAATAACCTCCATACTGTCAATCAAATTTATTACTTTTTGTACAAACAGTAGCCATTCTAATGTCTCCTAATTTTCATAATATAGGTCATAGCCCACTGGGGATAGCCTAGTGGACCATAACCAGCTTCCTTGGCAGGAAGTCTTAGGTTAGATTCCCCTTCCCCTACCTAAGGCTCCAACATACCAAAAAAGTTGTCATTCTTATACTGGTGCTGTGCTTTAATACTCTTAAATATGAATTACAATCATTTGATGAAGGATTTTGGAAGGGGGAATCTTAGAACCCAGAAGGTCGTAATAAGGTTGGTTTAAATTTAAGTTGTAAGCAAACATTCCCATTGAAGATTGTTGAAGATAATACTTAAGACGTAAAATAATTCTTGTATCCCTCAGACAGCTTATGTATTTGATGAGGCAGTGACTAGTACATTTAAATGAAAGCCATGTAGACATCTTAGGTTCAGGACTCACTACCACCAAAACTTTGTACATGTTGATGCGTATGCCAATGATGGTACCAACACATAACGGGCCGTGTCAAAAACATTAAAGTCTTCCCTGTCATTTAATTAAGTAGCCACAAACTCTCAGTTGATGCTCTTTGACTTCATATTGGATATGCAATTCATATCCATAAGTTAAATAAAAAAGGAACACAAGTGATTGAAAAACACAACTTATGTTTAACAAAATAAAACTTATTTATCTTATCAAAAAAAAAAAAAGTCCTATTCTGTTTCCATTACTTTGAAATTACATAGCCTATATCCTTCACTTGTTCATTTATTTATTCAACTTTCATCTTGGTAAATTACCTCGACTCTCTAATAAAGAATGAACGTCTTGTGGGAAGAAGTCGGTCTGTCAAACTGCCTTGTCTCATGGACATGATAAGATCCATTTCTTCCAAATCACTTTTGC
>MKEJ01086583.1:0-18156 GCA_001753735.1 Embelia ribes | reverse complement strand
TTATTATTATTTTTTTTTTTGTCAAGGAAAAATTGGATTTTTTTGGCTTAAGAATTGCAATCTGAACACAACCCATAGTTGGAAATTTGGAATTAGGGCTGAATTATTTCTAATAAAATGCTACATGTCAAAACCTATATTGCAAAAACATTTGTTTTTGAGTATATTTAAAATTAAATCCAAAATTAACGTGTGTTTTATACTTATTATAGCTTTAATGAACTATTTCAAACGTGAATTTACAAAAAACTTCTATTTTAGAATAAAATCTCATTGTCATGAGATTTAATATAAAACTCATTATTTACATTTAGTGTTGCCCTTAATTCTCTACCCCAAAAAAATCAAAATAAATTAATTTATGAACTAGCCATTGTACGAAACTGCCACAATACATGATATAACACGTAAAATTCAAAATTCACACGAGGTATTATTGCTCATAAAACTCTCTATCAATATTTAATTTGATTGGTTGTAGAGTTTGGAGGGAAAGTGGGGGAGGTGAGGGGAAGCAAATTAATTTATGCTTGGCTAATTTAGTTAAAAAAATAAAAAAAAGGAAAAAAGAAGGGAGTGGAGGGGAGGAGAACAAAATAATTAAGATCCAATTGTTAAATTAAGTAATCAATTAAAATTAATTTACCTCCCCTCTAAAAAACTATGAATATTGCCACTTCCCCTCTAAATTGCCATCTCGATCCATGAAAAATACGAGCCCAAAGCTTCTTTCACTAGTAACGAGACCTCTCCACGGGGCTCCTTTCTATGATCGTATGGAACTTAATGGTCATGATCACGCAATGCGTAAGATCAAGTATCATTCGTCCTCTGTTTTGTTCCTTCGTTTAGGCTGGTACATTCACACGGCCGCCTCAAAAGTAACTCAACTGAATAACTAATTCCAACTGAAGAAACAGAATATATAGCCATATATACCTAGATTATGACGTTTGAAAACAATGTTTACTTTGAAAACACTCCAACAAAACCCAACTACCAAGTCTCCACCAATATTGTGAGACCAAATATTTGCCTACCCAACAACTCATTGTCTACTAAAGAAGCATATAGTAGCATCCGTAAAATGGATAGAGGCCCTACGCATCAGTCATGCACATCGCATCATAATCATTTTTTCAAATTTAAATTTTATGCGAAATTCCTGCACTCTGCCAAGCACCACTGCTGGGCAGGTCTCCAATCCCTGTAAAGTGTTAAAGCACCGATACAACAGACATCGCTGCTATGCTATTAAGCCCCAATGTAATAAATATCACAAGACAAAATCTTGCAGAATAAATATGAAAAGAATAAAAAAGATGCGCAGCAAAAAATTCCGAGAATCTTCATCGATCGTGTATTAATACAGCGCTGTGGAAGGTGGTGCACTAGTGCTGGTGCAGCTCATGAATAGAGAACGCAATCACAACAAAAAGGCAGAGAAATCATGAAGAAAATGAAAATTGCAAACCCGGATAGACTACACAAGAGATACAGTTCTTATTAAAATAACAACACTTTGAATTTGGAATACTCACCAATTTGATACTGGAGATTGATAAGAACATAGAAACCTCATCCCTGACCGTGATGCAAGTGCTGATCAGTGATAGATCAATTCTCCAGTGGAAAATTCAAAATAGAAAATACATGTATATATTGATTTATATACACATATATAGCAAAGTAACAGAACAAATAGTTAACTACGGTCAGACACCAGCCTCTATATACTGTACAAGAATCAATACAAAGCCAAACAGGCTCCCAAGTTCGGATATCTAACTACATGCCATTTCATTTACTCACTTTGGCAATCATAAGTTCCTAACTTACTTCAATGTATTTTAGAACAAAATAAGGACTAATGAGAGAAATTATAAACAAATGTAATGAAATAGTAACGAGCAGAGCAATTCTTAATCCTTAAGAAAAACCAAAATAAAGTATCTATTAAACCCTTTAAACAAAACAATCCAGCAGAGCAATCTTGGCTCCAAAAGAAAAATCAAAATGAAGTATCTATTAAACCCTTTAAACAAAACCATGGTATCAAATTGTTGCACACTGTTACCAACCATCAACTAACTTAACCGAATGCTTTGACATAAATAATTTTTTCATAAAGTACCTTAAATTCTACTTCAAATCCACTTTGCTCCCTGGATTCGAATTAAAAGGAAATCCAGTTACTTCTAATTTGCTGCAACGTGACCCTTTCATCAAACTCAAATTTTTACACAAATTTAAGGACTCGTGGCACTAAAGGATAAGTTGCAAATGAAAGAAGGGCAGTGATTGCTTTATTAGGGACCAAAATGAGATTGAGAGAAAAAAGCTAGGAAAACCTTTGTAATAAGACCCTTTTTAATATTTTCAAAAAAGAACCTGTTTATTGCCCAACACGCAAGGTCAATAACATAGAGAACAGGTGGCATGCCAATGTTGCCTGAGAGATCTCTACCCAAATTACAGAATAATAAGCATAATTCTCATGCTGCTATGAGTAGGATAACTGACAAGAAAATGCTGTTGCTTTATCTTGAGCAGGACCAAGATCAAGTGTGCAAAATTAAAATCATATATGCGAAAAGCGAAATAAATTTGATCACCATAAGCATCACAAGGTCATCTAGGAAAATTTTACCCTTTCTAAAGATACTTTTATGAATAATGCTGTTGAACACAAGCATTAATGAAAACAATGCCAAAATCAATTATCAATAAGTTAAGACACATCGAAGTGAGAATCATAACATTTACACATAATGCCAGCCTCACAAAGATACAATAGAATAGCATCTTTTCTAAAAATCATCAATTCAATTGTTTCTAACCCGACAAAATATGTAACTTCATTTAAGCAAGTTGCAAAAGAACATGGCAACCAAAATTGCAAGAATTAAAGCCAGAACATGAGGTTTATAAATAAACTATACTAATCTCTGAGCAAAGAGTACTAAAGCTAAAAGGTTGCTGCACAGTCCCAAAAAAAACAAAGGCGATACAGAAATCATGTGTTGCAAGTAAAACGCAGATAAACAACAAGATACAAGCCTTAATCTCAAGAATTTGGAGTTGGTTAAATGGAACCAAAATAAGATATCAAATCAGGTATTTGGCATGAATAAAGCAATTCCAACCAGGTGCAGCAGCAGAGTTATCACAAATACAAGAACAAACCGTAGAGCCAGAAATATTTGAAAATGGTGAAACAAGTTTTCTGTACAAATATTAGCAGGTTTTCAGTGAAGCTACGCATGTAAAAGGAGAAATGATAAATCGATACCAATGACGAGAAATGAAATGTGACACAGTCATCACGGCTCACTGACTCAATAACACATCTTCAGCTAGCACAACAGAATGTCGTAAGATAATCTTTGCAAGTGATATGGTCAATAAACCTAATAAAATCTAATAATTTAACTATCCCCCTTCATTAAGGAAAGTTACTGAATCAATTAGCATAGCAAAATCACATTTTGATGAGCAAACACTGAACATCGTTTCCAATTAACATATACAAACATAATCGACACTGCAAAACCTTAAACCTTGCTATAGAATTTCAATCATTGACAAGTTATACTTGTAGCATTTCCTCAAATAGAAACAATGAAAAAACTAAAATTAAATCACTTTGAGTTTGCATTTCCAATAACCTTAACTAGTACAATTAATCATCACTCAAAAGTTAAAAACTTCTATAGAACACCAAATATACACATATTGCCCTTTACCATTATTTTCAGTTAGCTTCTCCCAGCCACAGCAATCAAAAACTGCTCCATGAATCAAACCACCTCTCCTATCTGTACGAACATTAAGGAAAAATATAAACACAAATTCCAACAAATTCTTGAAGGTTGTTTTTACCATAATAAGGTAAGTTTAGAAACAATTTAACAAAGCAATGTTGTTTTCGTAATAATTACCGAACCAAGATTGTTTCAAAATTCACAATTTCAAATTGTGCTTTTAACGTCGCCTCTATGGAAAAATTACATTTTGGAGTCACAGGTCAACACAAAAAAGTCACAGACTGAAAAAGTGACTTCAAAAAACCATAAATAAAAAGTCGCAGTTTTAAACTGTGAAAATTTGTCACAAGGGAAGTTTTATCTTAAACAAATCTGCAGTTTGTACATAAATTTGATTTAAAAAGGGAATTTGAAACTGTGCTTTTTAAACAATTGTGGTTCAGCAATTCTCAAAGCAGACAAAACAACAAAATTCTCATCAATCAGATTGTAAATCTCCACAAATCATTAATCATAAACAAAATTTTTAATTTTGAATCGACCAAAAACAGATTAATCCAAATATAAATTATTAGTCATAAAAACCACCATCATGGGCTAAGAAACAGAAAATGGATTTCAAAAATCTTCTGCACATTTTTCAATACCTTTCCTGTCCCGCCACATCATCAACTTTGTACGTCTCCGGTGTTATCTCCGTCAACCACAAACCCGGGAACAATTGCTGCATCAAATATAAAAACAAAAGTCAGAGACAGAAAAAACGAAATTAATTACTCTACTGTAAGTATATACATACATACACACACACACATATATATAGAGAGAGAGAGAGAAAGAGAGAAAGGAGGGATTACATCAAGTTCATTCTGAACAGTCTTGGACCGCTTCTTGGGCCGCCGCCGAGGCCTCACCCCGGCAATAGCCCGGAAATCCTCCTCGATCTCCGCCTTCGTCAGCGACACCGAAAACTTCACCGGCGCTGCAGTTACGCCTCTCAATCGACTCGGCTTCGCCTCCACCCTCTGTGGGTCGCAGACTGAATCCTTCTCTGCCGCGGGGGCCTTGCACGCAGCCCGCCGGGTCCTCAAATTCCACGGCCGCCCCGCCAGGTTCAGTTCTCCGGCGGCGGCGTCCTTTTCAGGCATCATTGATAGCTTCATCTGATCGGCGGCGGCTCTGAGATCGAGCATGAGCTTCTCCCTCACCGCGTCGATGCCATCGGAGTCGCCGGAATCGGGGGATCTGCGGCGTCTGGCGGGGTCGTGGGGGAGGTTCATGCAGCGGAGGAGGCGCTGGTTGGCCCACCGCAACTCCGGCAAGGCGAAGTTGTGGAGAGGCCTCGTTCGGTGCCGAGGCGCGTCCATTAACCTTCGGTGAGAGAGAGAGAGAGAGAGAGAATTATTTAGTTTCTTCAGAAGGAGAGAGAGAAGGAGAGAGAGGAGAATTGGCGTTATATGAGTATATATGTATGTATGTATGTATGTATAGCCGGGAAATTTATATATGGGGACGACGGAGAGGTGGGCGGAGGAGAGAAAGAGAGAGATTTAAACGTTCGCGTGTACCATATAGATTATATATATATATATATATATTTTTAATTTTGATTTCTTTTATTTTTTAATTGGAGAGGAGTGGTGGGTGGACAAGAAATACGGAAGGCCCATATTCAACAGCCCGCTTTTTAAATTTTTTAAAGGCCCGTTATCAAGAGAGAGTGTCATCCACGGCTATGTGTGTAACGGTGACAAATAAGTTTTGGGCCAAACAAATATAGTCTTTTGTCACTATATTTTCATGTCTGATGAAAATATATGTTTCATATAAACAAATTCAAATAATCAAGGGCCGAACATGCGAACTTTTGGATAAAACGAATTCGGATCGATGTCTATGTTTTTGCTTCAGCTGCTCAGCGGATAAATCATAGATGTCGGCTTTGACATTTAAATCGAATAAGCTCAATCTAAATCCAGTGATTTCTCCAATTTGGTAATCCCCTTTGACCTCTTTCCAACAAACTACTTTTTTCTCCCGAAGTACTTTTACGGCCCTTTCATCGTCAGTTTCTTTGTGTAACAAGAACGTCGAGCTATCGTGTTAGCTCGTGTAGATAACTAAGAACGTAATGCTCACAAGCCCGCCTACTTGCTGACTCTTTACATTAGCAAGTAGCAAGAGTTTGCAGTAGCAAAATGAAGCGCACGATATTATAATATGTTAGTTATGAGTGATTAATTCAGTAACATCACCAAGGTCCGAGAAGGTCAACACCAATTCTCAAGCAAGTTTTTCCATATGCGACTGTCGTTACTATGTAATGTCACGGAATGCCTACACAAAAAACCAACGATGGAATTCCGGATTTTACAAGGGGAGTCTTACCCAGATAAATTTGAGATGTAAAGTATTCCTAGAACATGCAATTTTATTGAACAGTACATTGACATCTCTAAAAAAGGATATGCTTGAATAATACAGCTAAAGTAAAGTAATTTACAGTGAAACAAAACTCAATTACAGCTCTGCTATCTTACAGCCAAAAAAAAAAAGCAAGGCCTTGATGTCCTAACTGAGTAATCATTTAAAACCCCTAATCGCTCGTGCAAACACTCATACCATTCAGTTTTTTTTGGAACAGTTATATATTATACTGGTCAATCCATTGACTGAACATTTCATTTACATGCACACCTCTGCACACTAATTAAACCGAACCAATAAAAAGGGAAAATATAAACCAGAACGAGATGCAATAAACTGGTGAAAATTGCTGCAGTTGTGCGTACAAGAACTCAAATGATTTATCAACACTATGATAATAGTTTACTAGTAGAGATAACTTTCACTGATTGGAGGTAGGGCACCCAGGATCCATCCTCTCGGCTTTGATGACCCTCGTATTATACGACCCACAGAACCCACATTTGTGATACAACCAGTGAAACCGAACTGTACCCTTCCTCTCACAATCATTGCAAAGAACATCCTGATAATACACAAAATGTAAGGCTTGAGTATGGTTAGCATTACAGCATAATGTCCCTAAAACTACATTTTTAGAAGTCCAAATGAAGTTTTTCGTTGTTCTGAATTTCAAACGCACAAAAAATATATATATTAAATAAATAAAAACTCCTGTGAATACATTAGAATATTAAAAAGTTGATTTCATTTCATCCTAGAACTACTGAAAACAAGAAACTAGCTAAAATACTCTAAGCAAAACCGAAAAAAGCACAAGAAATTTACCCAGAGAAAAAAAAAAGGTACTCCATAAAGAAAAAGAACGACAGCAAGTGGGATGGCCAGAAAGCAGTGGTTTATGGAGCCCGAGTCAATCATAAGCATGATGTGCTGAATACAAAATTCTATTTTTCTACTTACTAAAGATGATTGTGCTCTGACCTCTAAAAACGAAGGCTGCAGTATTAGGTCAATGGATTGATAACATCATTCTATAATTAATCCAAAAGGTACCTGCATACGATCACGATATTCCTCAGGAAGCTCCTCTGCAGCCAACAAAGCGTCCAACATACCAAAATATACCTACAAAGCTCTCAAATCCACTTTTAAGCAACCAGTTTTATGTCTCTACTTTTAAGCAATTTTGTAAGGAATTACTACAAATCCACTTTAAGGGGTTTCAATTAGTCACAGAACAGGTTAAAATATTTAAAATGTCCACGAAATTTTATTAGCACAGTTCAAAAAAGAAGAAAAAAGAATCTTACCGCCATATCACCCATAGATTTGCTACATATTGGACAGATGTAGTTTTTGCATGCATAAGCCTAGTCGATTACAAAAAAACCATTAATGGGTAGTTTAGTCCAAAAATTTCTTCAAACACCAAAAGAGGATATATATTAGTAAGATGATAAGGAAACACAAACACGGTGACAAGAAAGAGAGTAGAGAGACCTGAAAGCAAGCCGAATGCATGTAATGGCCACAAGGGAGAGCCCTAACTGTTGCACTTGATGTGAACAAGAACTCGCAACATATTGGACAATTTGTTTCTAAGCTTTTCTCCAAACATTTGTGGTTCACTAACTTCAAGGCCAGGCAACAGTTACATTTCATGCAATGGAAAAAATCAATTCCAAGACCTTTTCCAAGCCGACAAAGATTGCAAAACGGGCAATGATACACAGTCCTGAAAGAGTAAACAACCAAACAACACCCTCACACACATACACACAGAGAGAAATAGAGAAAACTACGGTGGGAGGGAATCATGGAAGAAAGTATAAACGGCCAAAGAGAATGTCACAACAAGATAATAATTAGCAGTTCATGATGGTCATTGCAATCACAATAAGGAGGTGCAACCAAATGATTGAAAAATCAAGATACAAAAACTGCAACAGATAATGCAACATTGTTTTGACCACTGCAATATGTACAAGCATCAATTATCCTCTAGGCATCATCAAATTCAGATTCCACATAATCTTGACTTTCGATCCACAAAGCTGAAGCTTGAAATACGCTAGATAAATTGAAGTTTTTGAGTTCTTGGGCCTTGGCCTTGACAATTCCTACCATTGGCAACACAGCCCAGCAGAAAGGTAATAAGAAGCAAAAGCTATGGTCTCATTTGAGTTACAAAACAGCATTCTAACTACTGATCTAGGATAAAAAATCAAAATAAGCTAAAGGAATGTAAAAGATTATAACGCTCTAAAAGCAAATAAAATGACGAGAGCATGATAAATTCCAGAAATAGGATAATTAACATAAAAAACCATGTCACCCTTCCAACCATTTTATTTGATATTTGATTAACCAACCTTTCATCGTCAAAGAACTTGCAAATATTGCAATAATACTGTGCCATGGGAAGCTCATTGCATGTGGGCGTACTGCAAATTGGCCCTACTGCTTGAATTTTCAGGCAACGCATACACATCATCTCTGTGGTTGCTTTCCTGCAAATGTTAAATGAAATATTAAGTACTTAAAATCTGAACCCACCTTTACCATTGGAATAAGACAAACTACCTGTCCATTGAGTGGTCGCTCACTCTGTCATGGCAAAACCTGCAAGTAAACAATTTTCCACAGCAAGCAGCAAGAAGTTTACAGTTTCTTTTGTAATGTTCACACCCCAGCACTTGTTTCTCAGGATCTCGAAACGAGGGAGAGCATCCTGGAATACCATCATTTTTTGAAGTTTCGACTTCAACTGCTTGGGTCGATTTTTGTTGAGCAGCTATCCAGCGACTAACATGAAAAAGAAAAAGAAATGGATGAGCAAGACTCACAAGGAAATGGTGATAAAAACCTAAACTGCCACATTTTTTATCCATAAATACATTGGAGCAAATTAAAAGGTCTACTCCATTTAACAGAAGCAAGTTGGCCAACACGAACCTTGTCATAAGATTTTGAACAAGATACGCTTTCCTCCTTGGATCAAGCGTTGAATCGCGATAAACCTTTCTGATCTCAGCCTCCAGTTCATTCTGGTTCATGCGAAAGATGTCTTTCCACCCAGGCTTAAACATCTGATCACTCAACTCCAAGCTTTCCAGAGAGTCAATACCTAGGTACCACATAACGAAAACTTAAGTACAATTTGAAAACAGGAAAAAAAAAAACACAAAACAAAACAAAAACAACCACAACCACAAGTTTCCAGAAACAGAGTGCAAACCTTTAGGAGAACTACTTTCTGAGATTTCAGGCTGCAGCGAAGCCTCATTAAGCCACTCGTTAAACATTGTGTTTTTGGTCGCCTGCTTCCACGTATCCATCATTTTGTTCTGCTCATCCTGAGTAAGGGCTGAAGTCACCCAAGGTAACATAGATTGGAGCACTTCAGCACCTGTCGTCCCGATAATGCGCCCAACAAGTTTGTCTTGCTCCTCGAGAGAAAAATGTTTACCAAACAATGGCCAGAGCTCCAGCTCTTCACGGAAAATATGGTGATCTAGGCTAATTCTGATGGACTTGCACATGCCTTGTAGCTTAGTAGCTAGTTCACTGTACTTTCTCATAATATCATCACCATGCTCAGCAGCAAGTTCAGCATTAGTTTCAGTTAAACCTTCATAAAGATGTGAAAGATCAGAAAGGGCACATGATATATCCACGAATAGTTTTTCCTCCTGCTTATGATCGAGTGTATACGAGTGGCTCACATTGTGAAGTGCCTCTTTAGATTCCAAAGCAGGAAAGACAATTTCATCCTCGGCATTGCTATGAGCTCTATATAGGCCCCAAAGTAGACGGAATCTTCCGATGAACCGCCGAAGGAAAGTATCATCACAGACACTAAGTTTTCCAGATTCAACATCTAAATATTCTAAATCTTTGCGTATAGCTTTGTGAATCTTGAATATAGTATCAATGGGATGAACTGCACCTGAATTCTTGGACGGGCTACTGTCTGACTCCCAGCAGAAAAGACTGGAATTTAAGGAAGGGGCAGAGGAGATGAAAGACAGAGAACGCAAAGATTTCACTGAAGAAATACAGTTCAGCCCCAAATTATTGCTGTTCACCCCGAGACCAGGGACACAGCAAGACTGGTCCCCACAGGAGAAATTCTGATCCATTAAAGTCTCCGAATGATCATCTATATTACTGTTCTTGCTTGGCGGTATGATATTACGCTTGACTGGTCTCTCATCTTCTTCATTCTGAACTAAGAGAGGGCATAGACAACATGGTCGAACAAAATCTTCTTCCATATCAGCAAACATTTTGACAGGACAACAACCAATTGCACTAGAAGACAAACATACACCCTGATGACGCCCCTTGCATGCCCATCCAGAAAATAGGGTCACCAACGCTGTGTCTGAAGCTGGAGCTGGAAAAATAGAAACCCAATATATTAACAATAAATGAACCATTTTCCATGTTGGCAAGGACTATAAGGACATTTCAAGTAGAGGACCTGCCAAATACATGTTTCGAAGGAAATCTGTGGCTTCATCTTCAGTTAGTGATCCAACCAGCCACGGCAAGACACGTTCAGTCAGCTTGAGGGGCATGACACACAAACTCTGATACAAAAGTTCCCGTTGTCTTCTAAAGTTGAAGTGCTTTCGGGCCAGTGGTAGGACCTACAAATGAGGGGGAATTGAATGTTCCCCGGAATAATGAAGCACACGTTCACAATAGTTTCAAGTCATGAAATCCTGCCCATAATTATATGGAAGGAATAGACGTGAAGGTTTTTGGGTTATCTCCGTCAAAGAAACATGATTTCATTTTTAAGAATAACTAAAGATATTAATGGAAACAAGCTTTAGGGAATAACTTAATATGGGTACAGCATCCTCCTGAAGATATTAAACACAATAATGTGGACTTCTAGCTTTAGGTTTGTTTGGTTGCAGCTTTTAAACTCAAACTTTCCTATTTTCTTACTAAAAGTTAGACCGCATTTGACTACTCAGCTTTTAAGCAAAGCTTTCAGCTTTTTTTAAGATAGAAGCTTTAAACTAGATGAAAAACAAATACTTTTTTCCCCAATAAATTACCACCAAAGAAAGCCCTTAAGACATGTTTGACTGCAGCTTTTAGGAAGAAAAAGGTCACCTGCACTTCCTCATTTTCAAAGTGCCTCTGAATGGTTGTCATTATATGATCAGCAAGTGAACATAATTTCTCATAAAACTCAGCAGTTGAAGAGTTGATTCCCTCGTTTTGCATATTTTCAATGAGAGCCCGAAACTGGTTGAATTGATTTTCTTCATCAGCATGCTCCTGGAAAAATGAAAGCTCGCTGTCGACTGCCGGGAATATGACCTTATCCTCCGCTATACTGAACAATTAGACAGGTAAAATGCTCTTTTTGTTAGTTAAAGTAGAATAAATACTTGAGCAGAAAACAAACGTGTAATGTGCACCAAAAGACAACAAACGCGCAATGCGCACCAAAAGATTTTACGATTTTTATCTATTCTCATGGCCATTAAGATGTTTGTTCCAAACTATGGTTGTATCTTATGCGAGCAAAGTTTACTAATCACCACTTTTGAATGATACGGGATAATTTAACAAAAATAAATAAACCATTTTCACTAACCAGAGCAACAAAAAGAACAACTTAATATTCTAAAATGGTAATTAACCCCTATTAAGTATTGCCCTTCCCAAAAGAGCCAACGACTGAAACAATTCAACATGTGCTCAGAAGGATGACAATCTGCTACACACGTACTGGGAATATGGGACTTGTTCTATATTTTTGCTCAAGGAATTACACGAGTGGAACATAATAATCAAGAAGAGCAAAGATATTTCACAGGCATTGAAAGATGCATTACCCGCCAACCAAACATCCTATACCTGTGAAATATACAAACTTCAGCTATAAACTGAAGCCTCTCATTGAAGGCAGCTAAATTTGAAAAATCTCCATCAAGCTGTATCTTTCTCGCTTCCTCAGCAATGTCTATCAATTCTCTTCTTATAGCATTATGCCAATGCAATATCTCATTTATTGGATGTGGCCCAGCAATATCAGATATTTTGTTTCTTGACCATAAAAGTTTTCTCTTTCCACTCCTTGAAGATTCACATGCACAGGCTACATTTTCTGCTTCACAGGTCAAGTTGCCACCATTATGACATGAAGCTGTCATGCATTGGGTCTGAGGATTCATACCCTCCATCCAGTTAAGCATAACCTTTGGGAGAAGAAAATGAAACAGTGGGATTCAAGCAAGCAAAACATTGAAAACAGAAAAAAAGAAGGAATAGATTATTAGCTATAAGAAAGCAAAACCAAATTTTTTGTTGCTTTGAATGAAAACTCACCTGCTGAAGTAATTTCTCTTTTGGTACTATTTCATGCAAACACTGTATCATATCCTGTTTCTCATCAGGTGAAACAGAAGATGAAAGCCAGGGGAGGAATTTGGTCATCATATTCACGGGAATGCTGCATAAGAACTGCCAAACCAATGATGCTTGCTCTTCAAAGGAGAATTTCTCAATTAACAAAGGATATACCTGCCAGGCAAGGAGAAAGGAGGAAAAATCAGAATTATATAACAACAAAAAAACACCTCCAAAGGGACCTGCGGATATGACAAAGACCTCAAAACGAACAATAATAATCTTAAATTAATTTGGGAAATGGCGCACTCCCATTCATCAATAGAAATAAGAAAACAAGTAGAGTTCCCTTACATATATATTATAAAAATGTCCATAACATTTATACTCCCCATTGGTTTCATGCCGTAAAAACCCAAACGAAAAGAGGTCTTTTCTTGTGTTTCACATATCCTAATTTTACCAAAGGGAAGCTACTCATCCTTCAAAAAAAAAAGGGAAGCAACTCATTCCAAAAGAAAAAGGGAAGGTACTCTCATCTATAAAAAACCTGCAACGAGTCAAGAAAACAATTTTCTTAAATAAAGGGGTGCAGAAGCATAACAAGAAGAAAGAAGACAAGTGGGTAGCTGAAAAGAAAATCTGTAGACCTCCAAAAGAAATTCTTTGGGCCCTCGTGGTACTATGGACTGGGTGCAAATAGAATGTAATGCTTGTCTGTAGCATAAAATCATATCATATTAATATTAATAATATAAAAGCCAGGTCTATGTGCCGAGAACGTGACAAGCGGCGCTCTAATTTTGTGACAAGTGGCTGTTTAGTAATACAACATACGGCATTTTCTTAATGGAGAAGAATTAATAATGGAGTTTAAAGGTGCAACTCATGAGTCATATAACTCACACCATACTTAATGACATATCTAAATTAAATAAATTTTTGTAACTAATTATGAAACCGTAAGTTGGAATTTTTGGAAGGCAGAACTCAATACGCGCAACCCATGCCACATCACTTAATGATATGTAGCGTATAATTTCAATTGTTGTGCAATTAGGATATTTAGGGAGTGAAATATTTCACAAACTCTCATTAGTCTTCACACTTTTCAAACTGCGGACCTCTTTATGCATCTCAATTTCAAGGTATATTTTTTTAATTTGTACTTCCTCAATTACCATAGAAATCCCCAATGTTGTTGATTAATTAAGTTGTAATATGATTAATGAAGTTGTATTTTGATTAATAATAAGACATTACTTTGTATAAATTTGGGGATTGAATATATTAAAAAAAAAATTATACCCGTGGGTGTCATTGTGATTGTTGTGTTTGTACAAGATGTATTGTAACAATTTCATATTTATGAAATACTAATTTCTCAATGAAAAGGAAAATGAATGCATAACAATGAATTTGTCTTTATTTGGATAGTAGAATGTAATAGATTAGAGTGTAATAGATTAGAGTGATTTACTTTTCTTTTATTTTTGATTAATAATGGGATGTATAATAGAAATTATTCAAATTGAAAGTATAATTAAAAAATAGTATTGCAATGTTACTTTTATGTCCCGTACTCTAGAAATATAATAATTATTAAAATTACGTTATTCAAACTGAAAATATCAATACAATCAAATTCCTTTAAACCTAATGTCTTTGGAAATATGACATACACCAAAACTGGTTCTATGAATTGGAACAAAAGGATGAAAAATATACTATAATTTAAAAAATTATAAAAATATATTTATATTGGAGAACTATGTTTTCATTATGCTAATGTCAATTTACCAATAATTTTATATATTAAGTAATGAAGATAATATATTATTATTATTATAATGTAGAAGTAGTTGTGAAATTTGTATATCATAAACCAGTCAACAACAAATAAAAAATTAAAAACACAAGAAGAAAATATAAAAAAATTTATTAAAAAATAGAAATTACCAATCAAAAAAATCAAACATTCTCCATATATTCCGTGCAACCAAGTCACCCTCCATTAGGCACCACCTCTAATTAAAAAAAAAAATTAAAGAATTCAATTCTCTCATATAAATATATCTATGAATAATTGATTGAAATTTATTCCCATTCAAATCACCATATCAGTTACTCTTTGCTAACTAGAATTTTGAAATAGAAAACGTATGGGCTGTAAAACCCATTACAAACTCTTAAATGCCTTTTTAAAAGTTTTTTGTTACAAAAGGGAAAATCATTATCAAAGACAATTGAGTTACATGTAACTTAGAAAAAAATCACGAGATAAAAAGAATATAAAACAAATAGCAAAAAAAGTGTCAAAATCAAAGATACTTATTCTAATGTAACCTACAAGTAATTTCATAAAATAAAAATAATACAAAAAACAAAAAATGGCAAATTTTATTGTAGACGATTATTGGTAAAATTAAACACAATTATTATGGACATAATTTATAAATAAATTCATTGATGATTATGACAAAATTTGTAACTTATATTGATCACACAATGAAGTTTACAAAAATTAAAAATATAAAACAAATAAACTTTTTATACATGTAACTTACAACTAAATGAAAGCAAGGTTTTTAGCTCAAATTGAAATATTTGCCACAATTAGTGACAATAACTATGTAACTTATAAAATAAATAAAAGTAGGGGACGGAAAAATATTGGTGCACCGAACCACCGAACCGAACCTGGTTTGGTTCTAAAAGTAACCAATCAGTTTGGTTCAGTTTTTAACATTAAAAAAATCGTTTTATTCGGGTATCAGTTTGGTTAAGGGGTTGGGGTACAATGGTTCAGTTCACACCGAACCGATATATAAAATTACAAAATTACCCCCACTATATATATATCTCCTACACAGTCATATTTGAAACAAACGCCTCCCCTCCGGACCTGCATCTCATTAGTTCTCTCTCTCTTGCCTTTTCGTGTGTTATACATATGTGTGTATCTATATATATACATCCAATTATTTGTGTGTATATATAATATAATATATACATATACACACACTCATATTTGTATATCTACATATATATGTGTGTGAATATATATATATATACATTCATGATTTGTATATCTAGACTCAGATCTGCAAGTTTTAAATATCAATTTGGTGAAATATTATTTTTTAATTTTTTTAAATTGCATTTTTTTTTTCAAAAATCAAATTTATTTTAAACTATATATATATTTATATTTATTTGTTAATAGTTTTGGTTTGAAACGGTTCGAAAAGGTTCGAACCGAACCGAACCGAACCAAACCAAATCTAGTTCGGTTCAGCTTGGTATTTTGGTTGAACCTATTTGGTTCAATTCTGTAAAATAACTCACTGGTTCAGTCGGTTCGGTTCAAACCATATCGGTTTTGAACCGAATGAACTGGTTGCATAACCTTACCAAGAATAACTTTTTAATATTAAAGCACTTCTGAACTAGTCATCACTAAATATTATTTTTCTGTTACAAGGGCTTATCTATAAATTAATTCTTCAAAATCAATTTACAAATGGATTTTTTCAAAAGTAAGATTTATCCCAAATGCAACCTTTATCGTGGCAAAGTTTATTTTACATATTTTTTTGTGGTACATTTACTTAATTTTGTGAATTAATAGTTACTCTATCCAAATATCAGGGGTAATGCGAAGATATGGATGAATTCTAAGGGTTGCCACTAATAGTGCCCCCAATTACAAAAATATGACAACTTTAATAATGTTTGCAAAAATAGAATTTTGGTTATTTGTTGGACCAAATTGCCCTTCAGTGTCCTTACCCGCCAAAATCCATACTCTCTTTCTATCTCTCATCCCCCACCCCAAAACCCTCCATCCTCCATCTCCGCCTTCACCACCTATTCCGCCTCCATCTTGTAGTTCCACGTTATCCTCCATTGCCGCCTATTCTCGCTGCTCCAGCATGACCAACTCCGTCTCCCAGATCTACCACCTGCCATTTAGAGATAGGTATGTACATTTTAGTGTTTTTAAATGATAATTTTAATTATTTATATTATCATTCATAGACTTTGTAATAGTTCGTGACTAGTAGCTTGTAATTTAATTAGTCATCAGTAGTTTGCGATATTTCGTGACAATTTGTGACATTTCATGTTTTTGCGACCGTTCGCGATAATTCGCGATATTTTGTGACAGAAATTGGATTTTTTTATTCTTTGTTATTATTTTAGACACCCATCAAGTTATTGTTTAATATGATGGAGAGTGGTATAAAATTACAAATGATTATTGAGATTTTGTTTCAAATTCTTATGTTGGTATCTCTATACCAGGAAATATCACGTACTCTGAAATAGTTGATATGTTGTATGAGGTTGTTGAGGTTGACAGAAGTAGGTATATTACCGCCTACTGTGATAAAACGCGGTAAGGATGTTAGATTCTTTATTCGAGAAATTTCCACTTCGTTTCAGCATCGCACTCCGTTATGTGTATCTATCGTAAAGAAGCCCATTCCACTTTACACTAATCCTACTTAAGAAAGTAATATCAATATCCCATCAGTTGTGCCGGAAACTGCACATCCTTTATTATTTCAAAGTCAATAGCCTAATATTGTGTCATAAATTATTGTGCCAAAAAATACAGGTCATGTGTTTATTCAAAGTATTGAGCCTAATGTTATCCTAAGTCTATATATGGATTGGAGACATCATGGCATGCCTCAATATGAGGAAGGTTCCCATAAGCCATTATGACAATGTGAATAAAGACCCATGTATATGGACTGAGGCATGGTATGTGTACCCCTAGTGAGGGAAATGATGCGGCAAGTAGTTCAGTTGCAAGTACGAAAATAACACGTTGCGAGAGTACTCATGATGCACCAAATAAGAACAGGAAAACATCATCTAATTTAACGAAAAATTTAGGGATGTTTGGTGGATATGACAAATTGCCGTAGAAAATCCGAACATGGCAATAGTCGCTTATGAAAGTGAAGAAAAAGTTGGTATGATATTTGAGAACAAGAAAGCATTACGATTGAAGTTGTGTGATATCTATGAACTTTGCATTCAAAGTAAATAAGTTAATAAAAGATGTTTGGTATGTAAAGTGTGTTGATGATAAGTACAAATAGAGGATGTGAGCTACCAAGGTAAGATTGTCCGATTTGTTTGAGGTGCAAAAATTTATGTACGAGCATACGTGTTTATCAGTACTAAGGCATAATGTAAGGACCTGGAATTTCCTAGAATGCGACATACTATATTTTGTACCTAGATTGTAAGTTTCGGTAATTTTGAAATCGTTTTAAGTCTTATTATTTTTTTAAATCAAGTTGGGCCAAGACAATTATGTTATATTCCCCCCCTCCCCCCCAAAACATATTGGCCAAATTTTTTTTAAAGATATTGGACCAAAGTTGGTCCAATTAAATAAGCCCAATTAAATTAGCCCAAAACAAGCCCAAATTTATCCATGCTTTTATTTTTGTCATTTAGTGAAATAGACATGTGATTTTTTTTGTGGCATTTTATGACTTGAAACATAGCATTTTTATTGCATCCATGATCTAGTGAAAATTGAAGTTTTTGATGAATC